>JABCMJ010002309.1:0-41325 GCA_014822125.1 Arbutus unedo
CGATAAAGAAAGCAGAGATACTTATTAATTGCCCAGGAATTTCTTATATCCCTTTGTAACATCTAATACTATAGCCAGAAAACAAAAATTAAATTAAAAACAATGCAACACAAAGCACAAAAATGCAGCAGCAGTCCAGGGTTTCATTACTACAAATTAAGGGCCGAACAGAATAAAAAAATATGTGAAGAACAACATGACTTACGAATTCTGCTTCAAAGTTATTATTTGTAGTCTTGCATTGTTTTACTGAACTAGAAGAAGGAAGCATCAAAACCAGTAAATATGGGTCAATATCTCCACAATCAAATGGTTGTTCACAATAGAAAACCTGATGAATGCCTCAAGCACTTCAAGATAAGATGGTCTCTTGATTTTTCAAGGGATTGCAATAAATGCTCGAGTATAAATAGTCGAATATAGGAGTACAGACAACAAAAAACAATAAAAAAGTTGTGATCCACGATGCTATAACGTATTACCAAGACCGTGTAAAATCTCTTGTTTCACCTTGCTAGCTGCATTACCACTGTAATTCTGTGAATTCTGAATAACAACCTCATAAACTTCAAGAACTGATTTAAGGTAATCCATTGGCAAGTTTCCCTGATTCACATCACTTTAGTTAGACGATAAGCAGATGCAGACAGTACTAAATTACCACTGCTGACAACAAGTCAACTCGGGTCAGGTATACCAGAGTTGGACTTCCAACAAAACAATATTCCTAATAAATAGTTTAGTATGCAGAAATAAATGTGATTAGAAAAACAATTACCTTGGGAGAATGAGAAATGACTGTGGACTGCAAGCAATTTATTGCTGCAAGAGAAACCTCTTTACTACCATGTAAAATGCTACTCTTGACAAAAAGCAGCAATGATTCCCATCCTGAAGACATAAATAGTTAAACACTAAGCGAAGGGATTTTGTGACCAAACTTAAGCAAACTAAAGTACCAAAGCGCTATAATGCCAAATTGTGGACTTACCAGACCAAAAATTTCTCAAACTTCTAAGGAAAGGAAAGAAAGTTCGTAGAAGTCGTGCTATCCCACCCAGTACCAACACAAGTGTCTCATCCCACTGTTTCTGAGCAGTGTTACGACTGCAAATCCATTTAAGAGATGACATAGCTTGTAAAACTGTTTGCGATAAAGAAAAAAAGGAAAACAAAAAACCAGAAGAAAAAGGCGAAAACTTTGTCTTGGGATTAGGACAAAAGAATTTAACCCTTATTACCTATGATGGATGAGCATGTGAACTGCTTTTCCTCCTCTTGTTCCAAGCTCTTTGCCTTGCCATTCATCTTTTGATGATGTTGCAGCCTACACCCAGAAGATTTAGAACTGTCAAGAAAAGGAACAAGGAAGCTCATGATGCAAATTCTTTTCTTTTAATCTTCTGCTTACCATGTGTGAAGCACGTTCCAATGTGGGGAAAACATAATTCCAGAGACAATCTTCCCACATACTCTCCGAAAGTTTGTGCCCATGACTTCCAAGTGTTTGAAAAAGTGTCCTGACAGCAGAATTTCGGACCTGATAAACATAAGCTCCCCACAGTCAAAAGGTTTTCATGTACATCAGGCAAAACAAATAATCAATTCTATACATCTCCATGATGAAATGGTAGAACGCATCCAAACTGGCAACCAAATCAGAAACTTGTAAAAGAAATAAAAAACGAAGTTAGCAGAAAAGACAGTAAAGAAGAAGAAGTTTGCTCTAACAAATGTGATATCTGTTAGTATAGATCCATTCATACACCCAGCATTCTTTTTCAGCATTGCTTAAGACTATTCCTTCAGAGACCTACAACTTGGTTATCCTTTTTACCAACCCCATAACAATTGTTCTACCAAGGCACCATACAAGACAATCAACGGCAAGTAACTAGCAACCAAGCAGCAGTTACCACAACAAAAAACCAGGAGGTGAGTTCTGGGACTATATTTGTAATGGTAAAAAGCTTAGATATGAAATTATGTGCCAGACGTTTGGAACATAGAGGTCATTACGACTTGACTTTTGAGCATTGTTTTCAATAAGCAGATAATAGATATTTTTCCAAGCAGGTGAGAAATTTCAAAAAATGCAGAAAAAAACCAGCAACAAAAATTATCAAACCTCTGGCCTCTCATCAGCTCCTAGCTTTTGAAGCAATGAGAAAACAGAAAACAACAACTTGTCACAATCAACTATATTCATCAAGGGAGCTTGCTCGTTGATTCCATTTGTGGAATTGATAGCTTCTTCTTCCTTACTTACATCCTCCATTTGCTTCAAAGTGAATTGCACATCCATGATTCCTGTAATGTTAAAGCACAGAGGAAGGGTAAACTTATTTGTGCAAGTTCCTAGTAAGTAACTATATTTACATGGAGATCTGAACCTGTTCTGTTTTCTTCTGTGAGCCCAAAAAAAAGCCCCTTTGCAATAAAATCAGTCGTAGTCCATAAAAGGCCAATGGCTGTTAAGCTAATATTCAATTCCGTATTTTGAGCACTGTATGCTCCAGTAACATCTATGCATCTGCAAAAATTTGATTAATACTCCATTAACCAAAAAGTGTCAACATTTGACATATCAGAGGACATTTTACGACAAAAAATACATGGCAGTGTTCCAAATCAAAATCCTCATCCAACTAGTTGTGGTCGGATAGGAATTCTAGTTTACATAGTTTGCTTAAAGTAGAAGCATATGTGCCCAACACTGTTAGGTCCTAGTCCTAAGGAGTGTTGGCAATCCCAGAATCTATTTAGAGAGAAATTGCACTTTGAAGTTGCAATTTTGTTAGCTGTTCAAATTTAGTGAAACTACGGAAATAGAATTACGTTCAGGACAACATGTCAAAGTACAAGCAAATCAACTCAAAAGTTCGACCACGGATGAAAGAGAATAAAGTTTAATTTCGATTTTTTTATGAAAGACTAAAATTCAGGTCTTCATTTGTTTTCACATAACATATTTTGAAAAAGGAGACCTCATCTTCCGCACAGCTGGTCCCAAACCTAGATAAAGGAGGAAGGTCGTGCGTTAAGTAGCTAACAGTTAGCACATAAAATACCCCATTAGATCCTTATGACATGAATCGAATTATGAATATTGAGTTATGCTAGAGGGTTCCCTTCATGCGATGCGATGCGCTTGCCTTGGGATGCTTTGAAAAAAATGCAAGGGGGGTGGCGCCTTCCTCGGGGTGCTTCGAATAATTTGCTAGTGGAGTTGCATCGGCACTCAGATGCAGCAATAAATGAGCAAGGGTTTTCGCTGTGATAGTAGAGTAGAATAGAGTCCCTTATTTTCTTGTTTATTTTATTCTTTAAGGATAATGTAGTCTTTTTATCTTATTAGGTTTAATAGCGTTAGCCTACATAACCGTGTTAGCCTTGTCAATTATTTTTCATTGATTGGAATAGAATCCTACTTTCTTCTTCCACCTATCATGGTATTAGATCACGGTTCGCATCTTTACCTCATCTGATCATATCCATCGTCTCTATCGTATGCATCGCCTCTTTTGTGAAGAACTATCTTCCTGTTGTTCAATCGTTGAAGGACATCGATGTACTGCTCTGGTACGAGTTACGTCGCTGGACATCGCTGTATCGCTGGACCGCTCTGGTATCGCTCGACCTCTCTATCGTTGTATCCTCTTTGGTATGGTTGAGGATCGTCTCTGATCTTCCCTCTCCATCGCTCTTTGCTCTCCGATCTCTCTCTTGATCGTCAACCACTATCAACAGTCACCAAACCTCGACGATCTCCTACGACCCTCAAAGGACACTACTGGATTTACGACGACCCTCGCTGGACCTCTAAAAATCACTAATAGCCTTTGCTTGACAAGATATGGGTTATTTTTCCCGGTTTCCTACTATTTTCTATTTATTTGGATCTCTACCGACATCGTCTATCTTCGGCGACCCTTCTTGTACTCCACTGAGCCTCGTCAGACCTCTATGCCCCTCTGGTGACCTCTGTTCTTATTAGATTTGTAAGTCTACATGGCTCTAATTTTTGCACTTCGATTTTTGCTCACTTTCATTATGTCGGAGGAAAAACTATAAGCCATCAACATACAGTTGACAAGTAGCAATTATTGTTATTGGTCCAATGTTATGAAATTTTTTATTGTGGGGAACGAATTGTGGAGATATGTGGATGGTTGAGTACCTTCTGATCCTAAAATCGATGGGCATGCAACTAATCTTGCAAAATGGGATATAAAAAATGCATTGATTTTTACTTGATTTTACAACTTTGTAGAGCCAGTATTAGTATGAATTTTTCTAAATACAATACAGCCAAAAAAGTGAGGAATTATTTACGAACTCTGTATATGGAATCGAATTTTGCTAAGCAGTACGAGCTTGAGATATCTATCCGGACTATCCGGAGTGCCACCAAAAAGAATAAATCGATTCAGGAATTGTACAATGAGATGACCAATTATTGAGATTAGTCGGCTCTTATGGAACTGTTAAACTTGCAATTACTTGATAGCTGTGTACAATATAGAGAGAAACGTCTTGTGCAGTTTCTCATGGTCTTTAAGACCAGTTTGTGCCTCCATGGGGGGCTATTTGTATCGGTCTCCCCTAAACTCAGTTGATGGTGCAATGCGTGAACTTATTGCCAAGGACACTAGGTTCAAAGTGTCTTATGTTGCATCTTCCACTTAGTTTGTGTTTGCCACTCCAACGACTGCATCTAGTCAATATTTGGCACTGGAAGCCAAAACCCCGTGTAATTGTGGATGAGTGTAGCTTTTGTCATCAAAAGGGCCACTAGGAGAATGCGTGCCCCAAACATGTTCAGTCTAAGGGATGCAACTCTTCTCATTCGACCACCTCGTCACCATCTCGGCTACCACAGCACTCCTACCGTCCTCCCATAACCCTTGCAGCATCTACTTTTGGATGTAGTCTATTAGCAGTTTCAGGCTTTCTTGGCTGCACCGAAAAAGGTCATCAACAGGCTTCTACTATGACTACCACTATCTCACGTTTGCATGGTCCTAAAACCACAGGTATCTTACAAACAAAGTGAATTTTGTATTCTGATTCTTCCTGTTATATGTCCCCAACTTGTCTCTTCTTAGTAACTGCATTTTCCTTACTTCTCATATTAGTATTGCCAGTGCAAATGGAACACCTATGCATGTTTATGTTTGTTCTATCTCATCTCCTTTATTGTCTCTTCCCACTTTATTTCAATAAGTCAATTGTCTGATTACGGTTTTAACGTTTTGTTCTCTTCTTCCGGTTGTTTGTACAGGATCGGGTGTCTAAGAAACAGATTGGGACCGGTCGGAGAGTTGGGGACCCCTACACTCTAGAAAGCTTTGCATATTCCTATAGAGTCTACTTTTACTGCCTTATTGTCTTTTTCTTTAGATAAAAAATTAACTCATTTTTACCTTTGGCATTCTAGATTAGGACACTAGTCTAGTGAGCGTTTGAAACTTTTGGTCAAGTCTAATTTTTTGGGTAAAATTTCTATTAGTGAGATTTCTGTATACAGTGATTGTAAATTTGTTAAAATGTCTGTCTTGTCATTTAATAAAAATAATTTTGTTTCTACTTCTCCTTTTCAGATTGTTCACACTAATTTGTGGAGTTCTTCACCCATTGCCACCAAGGGTGGTTCTATGTATTAGGTTTCTTTTGTCAATGATTATACGCAATATACATGGGTTTATTCACTAACACAAAAATTTGAAATTTTCAAAGTTTATCGCAATCTCCACAAGATGGTGCAAATTCAGTTTTCTACAACAGTAAAAAATCCTTCGGTCTGATTGTGGGTGGGGAATACTTTCTTTTTGTATTTACAGAATTTTTAGCAACTCATGGCACTATTCATCAATCCTCTTGTTCTAATACTCCTACCCAGAATGGTTGAGCTGAAATAAAACACTGTCATCTCCTGGACACAGCTAATTCTCTTCTTCTTTCGTTTTCTGTCCGTTCAGTATTTTGGGGCGAAGCTGTGCTCACTGTGACCTATCTCTTGAATTGGATGCATACTCCTCTTCCCTCTGGTACTTGTCCATACTAGCGTCTCCATAGTCAAATTTTCAACTATTCCCTTCTTCGTATGTTTGATTCTATTTGCTTTGTACTTTTTCCCAAGTGGGACTATAGTAAGCCCAATGCTCATTATACTCTCTGTGTTTCCTTAGGGTATGGCATAAATCAGAAAGTTTATCATTGCTACGACCCTGAGACCAAAAAGTTGTATGTGTCCAGACATGTTACTTTTCTCAAACATTTACCCTATTTCTCCACACCATCCAAACAAGCCCCTATTGCTAAGAAATATTTAGTTCTTCTTGATCCCTTCCCTACCGTTGTCCCTCTGATGAGACATCTCTACTCTAGAGGTCTCTGATCTTCCTACTGCCTCTTTTGCTCCCTCTACCTCTACTTTCATTCGTCCTCTCTTTTAGTCTACTCTCGTCGTCGTGTAGCTACTCTTACCCTAGCTCCCACTCTTGACTCTACAGCCTCTCAACCTGCCTCTTCGAATCTTGATCCGTCCGACCGCCATTACCCTACTCACAATCGTTGTCCCCGGGTAAGACTTAACTTTGCTAATACTTGATTCTCTTCTTCTTATCGTTCCTTTCTCGCTCGTATTCATACTCCCATTTCATATAGAGAAACTTATAAACATGCCATAGATGACGAGCTAACTACTCTTCCTAAAACTCACACTTGGATTTGGTACTCATGCCAACCGGCAAAAATCTTATTGGTTACAAGTGGGTTTAGAAAGTTAAAATCCATTCTAATGGTTCTTTGGAGCGGTTTAAAGCTCATTTAGTTGCAAAAGGGTTTGCTCAAAAATATGGAATTGATTACAAGGAGACTTTTGCTCCTGTTGCTAAGATAACAACAATTCGCACTTTGATCTCTCTAGGTGCCAAATCCTCTTTTTTCCTATTTATTTTTCTTTTATTTGGGTTTGTGTGTAATGTTATTCTTTATTACTGATAGGAATTCTCTTGTTAAGACCCTGATCCAAGTTGAGTACCTCTACAAGATAGACCTCAACAGAAAACTGAAGAGTAACAGCAGCAAGTGATTGAATTCAATAGTTCCCCATATAAAATTATTGACTCACTGTAAGTTTCGAATAGGTAAGGCCAAAACATCGTGCACTAGTGGCTTCTCTTTCAGTTGAATGTTAATAACGCACTTAAAAAACTAGGGCTGATCTTTTCCCCCCAAATGGAATAACAATAGTGATTTTACTTTTCTCTTTGTTTTTGTCCAAAGGTGCCACAAAAATTGATGATAAACGCTATTAAACTTGTGAACTCCATCCATTGAGCTTCTAGATTTGCATTCTCTACCAAAGTAGCCTTCATTCAAAAGCTTAACTATCAGCATCAGAATCTAGTTTGTACTCCTAGGTAAGATCGATAACAAAATTCACAGGTAGTATTACTATTAACTCTGTTCGTCGTTGTTATCCGAATGAACTCACCTCTCAAAGCATCATGAATATGGAAGATAAAAATCCTACAGTTCTAACTTCACATTCCCAGGTTTGATCTTGTAAAATCTCATTATGCAAGCAAAATAACAAGAGAAATTGACATACAACTTTGGATTAAAGAAAGAAGAAAAACAAGAGGAAAGAACAGTAAAAAAGAAGTGCAAGAAGACAAATATTATGGTTGCATTCAGAACAATCTCAAAAGGAGAATCATTTTAGAAAGCGGTGGGGATGAGCACATGAACATTACATACCATGTAGTCTAAAAGGAAACAAAATGCAAACAGAGACTACATAGTTCAATTGTGGTTAGGATTTCAGGATATGAAAGTTCTATTATCTTGAAAACAAACCATTCCCGATAATAGAATTAGTCATCAGATCTCATCAATAAAGCTTGGTAGGATCGACTAAAAGTGGCTAAAACTTCTATAAATGCATCCCTCCATGAATATCTACACATAATAGTTATGGCATAATATCCTCCTTTGTCAATGATGCATATCAGAATTAAAGTCTGTCGTCGATCAGGAACTCTCTCTCTCTCCCTCCCTCCCACTCCCCCTTCCTCTCTCTCTCTCCCTCCCACTCCCCCTCCCTCTCTCTCTTTCTCTCTTTCTTGCCCTCCCTCCCTCCCTCCCTCCCTCGCATGAATTATTTAATCCAAGTCTAGATTCTAAGACTTCCTAGATGAGATATGTGTTGTTAAATCAACCTTCCTATCAAAGGAAAAAGTGGATGATCAGTCAACCTAGATATGATGGATGTAATATTAAAAGGTTTGAGACCACATACATAAACAATATACCTACACATGCTTACACACATGGCTATAACTTCTTGTGGAAGAAAAACTGTAGGACTAATGGGGTAAGCTTTTGGGATCACTACATCTCATTTCTTATTGCAATGTTTCAGAAAGTTATTTTACAGTTGAAGTTAGCAGTATAACAATTGTTGTAAGATTTTTGCAGTGATATATACAAATATGGAATTGCATCAAGGGAAAAAAAGTAGAAAGAAAAAAAGTGCACTCAGAGTAAAATATAAGGAATATGTTATTGCAAAGGCTAAAACCGGAACTTACACGTGAAGGCAGTCTGCAGGAATAGAGGAGAGCCCATCATTCATAATGATGCGTAGACTCTAGCAGGGAACAATTTAAATCAGCTTGAATCTAAAATACAGTTCTACGTATTTATATGTACAGATCATGTTGTAAAAGGAAAAGACATCTGAAGCATCTCTGGCATAAAAAAATGTAACATATACAAGAAATATGAGGATAAAATGTCCATGCTAATTCAAAAGCCACAGGACGTAAAAAATAAAATAAAATGGATGAACCGAATGACTGTCAAAAGAAAGTGAATGCAGAACTCAAGATATGATCCTAGAGGATATCGTAAAAAGTTGAAGGTTGTATGAACAATTAAAAACCAAATCTTCTTCACAAGTATGAACAACAGGATGAGAACTTATTGCTAATAAGAAATCAATCTTCAGTTTCAGCAATTCTCTTGGGCTATAAGTGGATTTTGATGTATTCTATTCTATGCAACTTTATTGCAAGACATAATTACACTACACTCGATGGTTTTTGACAATATCTCAGGAACATGTCCCGTAACTCCTGAACTAACTCTCCTCACCTTTACTTTACCATTAGATCTGCCAGTAGGATCTAGTACATCAGCAATTTTGAAACTGTGTTGCCAAAGAAGCCCTTGTTTTACCATTTAAAGACAAAAATTGCTCCACCTATCCCATCAAACACATGAAGCTAGTCCTACAAAATCAACCTCTGCCAACTAATCATATTTTCCCATGAAGGGAAGGCACAGGCCAATACAAAAAAAAAGATGCTAACATAGTTCAGAATTTTCAAAGAGGTTGCGTAGGTCCGAGTGGAGAAAAGAAAGAAGAAGAAAGAAACACAGTATAATCAATACTTAGTTTTCTTTCCCAGGATAATCATAGTCGTGGTTAATGGAATATCTTTCTCAAAAATGAAGCCTAACTGGAATATTGCTGAGAAAATTCCATACAGAGATATGAAGCATGAACAGATACAAATAGAAGCATGAAATCACATGAGCCTATTGGTTCATTTAATGATACGTATAAATTTAAGAAGAGGGGTGCGCGAAAAAGATATAGAAAGTATTTAATTCCAGAACAGAAGCATCCAACAGACTTTCTATTTTTTACATCTAAAGTATACGAGGAGAGGAAAAAAAGATAAAACATAAAAGAATAAGAACCAGAAGAAAGAATAACACGCTTAGAATAAGTACGATATTATGATATATAGTATGCATCCAGTTTCATTTCGTTGTTATGCAATTATTCTTACAGAGAATAAATTATATCAACTGGTGGTGTCTTTTTGTCAGATGGATAGAAGTACATAAATAAGCAAGCATAAAATAACTGACAAGAATTTCATTACAATATAAAAGCATAAAAATCTACTAGTCTGTGCTTTTGATGTTGACATCATATCACTTAAGTTGTAGTATTCGTGTTCTCTATATAATGCCATTTGGAGTCTTGCTTCCGCTTCTGCGCTACTTAGACATAATGCTCATATACACAAAACTGGGAGAATTCAAGTTTCCAAAAGTAAGGAAAAGAATTAATCAATGCTGCAAACTTCTGAACCAAACCCCCACATCCAATTTTCGAATCAAATCAATTATAGAAGACAAAGGAGGACCCAAACTTCTTCATGTAGCCAGAAGGAAGGAGAAGTAATCAGTGCTGCCAAAAAGTCTTCTTATGTCTCATACATGTCAGTTACCTTTAAGCAGCAAAGATGCAGAAGCAAGACCCCAATACAGCATTACATAGAAACACCTAACTACAACCAAGAGCAAGATTCAAATGGCCAGAAGAGAGGAGAAGTAATTAATGTTGCCAAACTTCTGCACAGAAACCCTCGCTTCCTATTCTCGAAGTAAATCTAACTTTATCCCCAATAAGATTGCACCACTGACAGTCGCATTCTAATGGGAAATTCGCTAAAATTGCATGAAAATTGCTATAATCACTATAATACGCATGGCATAATCAAGTGATGA
Organism: Arbutus unedo; assembly: GCA_014822125.1. Taxonomy (NCBI): domain Eukaryota; kingdom Viridiplantae; phylum Streptophyta; class Magnoliopsida; order Ericales; family Ericaceae; genus Arbutus; species Arbutus unedo. Next base: position 10,597 of record JABCMJ010002309.1, read on the forward strand.
GAACCTGAAATCCCAATGTGACAAGATCCTTCTCTGACTCATCTGCTACAGACCTGAAACATAAATTGAAATTAAAAAAACTCGGCCAATAAAAGCGAACCCAATAAATAGAAGGTAAGGGAAGCAAATTCTTATGCAGAATGAGAACCTCAACAGTTCAAGAATACTTGGCCAGCTATAATGCAACTTTTCTCCACGCCTCTGAAAGAAAACAAAGGCAAAGCTAAGAAAAAGAGAGAGAAAGCCAAGTAGCACATAGTAAACCCCAACATGTATTACCTCTAAAACATGCAGAAGAATCTTTAGAGACCCAGCACGAACATCGTTGCTTTGCGTTGAAAAGTAGAGTACTCTTAATGGAGATACAACAGCACACTCAAGTGATCTCAACTCTGTATGCAAAGCTTCTATCTAGAGAGAGAGAGAGAGAGAGGTCTCAAAGACATTATCAAAAGAACTATTAGGCTGTCACCTATCAAGGAGAAGAAAAGAAAATACTCACATCACACGATGCACCATGAAGTCTGAATGCTGCATTTTCCTGAAACTGATCCGACCCCAAAACTGCACAAATTGACTGGTCCAATGCGTCAAGAGCCATGTTTCTTAAGTGCTGATTAGAATTATCAGCAAGCTGCAAAATAGGAGGACGTCAAATGCAAGTGAACGTCTGATGCACCGTCAGTCCTATGTTAAGCAAACAAAATATGCTACCCACCTCAAGGAAATGTCCAATCACTTGATCCCATAGAGGCTCCACTCCTGTAACAGAATAAATGAGTTAACAATGAAGCAAATGATTGTATTCAAGCTCCAAAAAAAGACATCTTCGTCAATATATATGGTGGAAAATTCCATATTTCAGGTACAAAAAAATAAGAAAATGCAGTTTTAGAGGTATCAAAATTTCCCAATAATGGTGGAGAAAGTTTTGAATCACGATGAAAGAGGGTAGCTGAAAACATTCTAGCCAGCCAAGGACCTTTAACATATGTTACTCGAATAAGATTCATCAAAGTAAGTTAATCTGTCATCAGAGACACAATGCCACTGCCTCTTCCGTTTCTTGAGTGATAATGCTACCTTTGATAATGCTCCTTACACCGAGGCAGGATTGGTCACCATATAAAAAATGCTGACAAGGGCAGAAGCTTTTATTTTGTACCCCAGATAGTGTTCATGTAAAATCAAAGTATATATCACACGTGACTGGCGAGTACTATGATCAAATGGTCAACACGAAAAGTCCAATGAGATAGTGAATTATAAACTGAGAGACATAAAATAAGAGGTTTCAGAATACTCAACAATTTCATGGCAGACCAAATAATTTAAAAAAGAAAAAGACAAGTTCATTTTTCACAATAACCTAATGGCAGTCTTCATGCATCTCGAAATAGGTAGCACCACCATCAAACAATGCCCGTAGCACGCACGAAATAAAGCACATTACCAATGTCAACCAAAGAAATATTATCTCACAATCCTACGAATGAGATCAACTCAATAAGATACTCTAGGTGAGGAAAAAAAAAGTATTGAGGAACCTGAATTACATAACAAAACGTCTACAAGGAGCACTAAAATCTAAAGCACGAATCTATTGCATCCTAAGTTAGGCAACCAAACCCAAATCCAACAATTCCAATCAAACTCAATCAAATATAGAGTTATATAGAAATCAGTGCCTTCTACCCAATTTGGGGAGATTATGGGTTAAAGGCCCTATATCTAAGTAATAGCATTCGATGTAGCACTGGTTAATGTTTGTGGTTCAAAGCTCTAAATACAAGATGGCCAATGGCACCTCAAGTGGAAGTCTCCAAAGCCATCGTTATGTTCCCCCAATTTTCGAGAATAAAGAAAATAAAGATTCAAAGAGAATATGAAATTGTAAGAATGGGACAACAAATATCTAAACATCTAACACTTTTATAATTCAACAGTATGGAATTATACAAAAAGAAAGGTAAAATGAGATGAAATTAGAAAGTGGGCATTAAGCAACATTCAATTTATTAAGCCGTAATAAAAGTGGTCACATCATATGCATACATTCACGTTGCCTAGTTGGTATATCGCTAAGTGAAGGGACTATGTTTGGCACTTATCCTAAATGCTAGCAACTAATCACATTTAGGTTTAATTGCACAATTTGCACTATTATAAGGACTCTTCTACTATTTTTCATGAGGTAAACTTTTACATAAAAGAAGAAATTTACAATTTTTAAAAGAACAAAATTCTATTTTGTTTTACCAAAATCACTGTCTACATCTTAAATTCCCATGAAATCGAGGCATGATGAGGATTTCGCAAGCTTGCCTGTTTTTGGACAATCTCAAACTCTTGGTAACTTACTACAGGATATTGACTTTGCAAGGCGAAGGGATATTCACTCGACATATCCGACTCTCTCCTCGCCATAAAGCTCAAAGTTTGATCTATACCAAGTACTTGTAGAAATCAAAACAGCTAGTATTTAACCAATATAAATTTGACGATTACGGGAGAACACCAACCGATATCTATTCAAGTCGATATTAAGCATGCATGATAAGTAGGATGAAAGATGTAATCCTATGGCAGGCTTTTCACAATTCAAATGTAAACGTTATAGTCAGTTCTTTTGCTGGTTCTTTATGTCTTGGTGATTAGCCAGGGTATTATGGTAATTATATTGTTCCATTACATAATAATACAATTAAATGTGCTTGTAGATGCGCAACTTAGCGCTTCTAAACCTTTTAACCTACTTATGGTTTCTCTCCCGTTTTATACATGTCTTCTTCTCCCTCCTTATTACAAAACCAAAATCCATATCTCACAACTTAACTACAACTAAATAAAATGAAAATAAGATATGTTAAAGTTAGTCAACAATAGACAGAGTCGAGATATAAACAAACACAGAATAAAATTAGGAAACGTTCATGAGAACAAATCAGACTGAGAGAAGGAATCAACCATCAGTCTCTCCACTACTATCTTTATAAGAAACAAAATAATTTTGATAAGAAAGAGAATAACTGCAAGTATCTGGCACTCTACATGTTAGGTTTACAAATGGAAGAAACAAGAACAACATAATTTCCGTATCTCAAAACGGATACTAGAGGAAGCATAAAATAACGAAGTGACTAGTGGGCTCACAAGTTTTGGCATAATTTCTGGAAGTAGTTGTCTAGAATCGCAGATAAGACTCTTAATGAACACACAAGACATGGAAAAGAAACTCTCAACAAGAAACTCCTTTAAACTCATTCCAAACTTACTGTGCAGATTATTGACAAGGATGGATATTATTCTCTCCACCGAAAAACTGATGCTTCCAATTTTTGGACTTGATGCTTGTCCAAAACCACTCACAACTTCTGTCACGTATTGACGTGATAACTGACATAGTGCCGAAAGAAGTGATTTAACTGCAGACATGTGCATCAATGCTGAGCTCTCAAACAGCTTCACGGCAGATGAAGAACAAGGGTTAGAGCATGCAGATTCTTGAAAATCCAAAACACACAAAACATAAAAAGCACAACCTCACCTGAGAATTCAAGGAAGAGAGGATACTGAAGTCACTGTATTGACCAGATGACTCTCTTGTGAGCTTTGGAACAGCGGCTGAGACCTCCTACAAGTATAATATGACGGATTCTTGAGTATTCATAAAAGACCCTTATTTAGACTAAAGATACAAAACCAAAACCAGAAAATCAAAGCATGAGAGTACAACAAGTACAAATTGGCATTCATGGATCCGTTGTTTCTTCTTAAGATGCCGTGAAACAAAAGAACAGAGCCGCCGGTCTAAATGAAGAAATCACCAGTTACTTGTTGCTCAACTGTGTGCATGGGTTTGTGCGTACATATTCGATTTTGAGTAGGCATCAAATGAATTGACAAACATCACCTGTACTAGTATTATTGCAGTCAGACCTAGGTCGACAAACAATTACATGTTTGAATTCACAACTAGTCTTCACTCAGTCTGGAGGCAGACTGGGTTTGCAAAATTCCAAAATCATGACTCACAGTGGTAGTAAGACAACACTTCACTGAAGAAAACGCAACAGATAAGCCCCCACATAGTAGAAATGGCCCAAAACAAGAAGTGCTGGAATTTGAGAACGCGTAGGCAATATTAATGCAGCCCAATTCCATACCTCGTAACCAGTTTGTCAATGGTAAAGTGCTGAACAAAAAACCTTAGGTTCATACCGCAGTGCGATATGAATTGCCACTATGCAGTAGAAAATGGAATATCAAGTCTATAAATGGCATTGGAGAAAAGAACCAGAAGGAAACGAAACAAGATAATAAACAGGAAGGAAGTGAAAACAAAAATCACTACTAGAGGATTAAACTAGTGCAAGAGAACTTTCTTTCACCATAACTTTTCGGTTTTCCAACTGGTAGGGCATCCTAGTCCATTATTCTTAATTATGTATTGATATTCGAAATAACACGACTACCAATCTAACAAGAACAAGTTGAACTATCGTGAGTGAATCCCTTTGCAACACAAGCTAGCAAATTAGCAATTGTTCTGTAGTTCTGCCTTCGGCTCTCAAGTCCAAAGTACTTCAGATTACCAGTAGTATGTCAAACAGTTCTTATCGACAAAAAAGAAAATGAAAAGAACCATCACTTTAAATACATATCAATGCACTAAAATAAAAATGCACAGACAATACATAAAGTGGTCACGAACTACTAAATTCCACCTACTGTGAAACTGGTTTAATTGTTTGATTACTGCATTTAAAGAATGATCTTCCAAAACACCTGAGTAGTTGCATGAGGAGAATGGATTGCTCGGTCCAAAGCTGCTAGAGTCTCCAAAACCTACATATATTCAGAAGATATAATAATAAGAACCAAACTCGCTGATTTAAAATGGAAATGCTAACAGGCAGACATACCAAAACCCAAGAGGGGCCCAAAACATTGTGTAGTCGGTGAGCTACATTGAAGAGAGTCCTTAAGGCCTGACTTCCCAAGAGAAAAAATCAGAGAGTAAGACAACCTTAATTTTCTTAAACAAACAAATTGAGTAAAGGGACCACATACTATTAGTGAATCAGATAAGCATTATAAATGCAGCAAACAAACCTGCACATTCTTGGGAGTAAGGATAATGCTATCTCTTTGATCACCTGATAGTTCAGAACGTTTTGAAGCAGGAGATTGTGAAGAACTGCAGAAATATCATGTCAATCCTTCTGAAATTTCATGTCAAAGCCAAACGATGATTTAAAAAACATGACAGTGAAGAAACAAAATTCCAGAAAATCATCCAAGATCTTGAATTTCCAAATAGTTATTATACGAAAAATAAAGAACCAGAACTGATTGGAATAACAACTTTTGGATTTTAATCCTCCAGAACTAATTTGGATGGGATAGGAAAAGATACTCTATAAGAGGTATAACTGATATAAGAGGATACCATGCCTATGCAATTCAATCGTCTTATTCAACGCAAAGAAAGCATGTTCGTCTGGAAGGGGCTCGTCATGATAGAAGCATTCAGCACTATATATGAAGAACATAAAAGAGAAAAAATTTTGAATTTCGAATTCTTCCAAAGAGGAAAGCGAGATTTTTATTGCAAATAGTGTGAACAAATTGCTTTGTATAAGAAAACTCTACATATATATATATATATATATATATATATATATATATACTTGGATGGCTCTATAGACCAACACTTTTTTAGACCATTATTACACCAACTTCCAAATTCTTCATTCGTGATTAAATTTTAATGATTTGAACCGTTCAATATGTTTAAAACACGTTTTTAGGGGTATCCACAAGGAATCAGTTCAAAATATTACCGGAAAGGATTTGATCCAAACAGTGGTTCAAAATGCTAACAGGAACTGTTTTATGAATCACTGTTTGGATCAAGCTCATTCCGGTAATATTTTGAGCTGATTTCTCGCGGGTACCCTTAAAAACATGTTTTAAACACATTGAACGGTTCGAATCATTAAAATTTAATTAGAAATGAAGAATTTAGATGTTGGTCTAATGTTGGTGTGTGTATGTATATATATATACATACACGTATATCTATTAAAAATATTGGCTGAAAAATTCTCTTCGATTATTTTCCAAGAAAGCAAACAGTGCCCAACTGAGAAAATGTCAGCAGACACAAGAAGCTATTAAACAAGGTCATTTTCGACATCAAATTCAATAGTCAACATTCAACATAAAATGTAGATTCACTCAACAGAATCACTTGGTAGGCCACATCAATTTTTATGAAATTCCATAACTATAACCCACATCTCGTTCTGGATTCGTGGCACGACAAGCACCATCAACTTCTCCCACAATTTATCTACTCACTGAATTCCAACAACTGGTCTTGGTTACGAGGCTGCTTTCTTTTTATGTTAACGAGCCTCACCCAACAAAAGCTTCTCCAACAAAGACAAGGGTTTCTACCTCGCTTCCGCGTGAGATGAACAGAGATCCCACTTTGATTGACCGGAAGCTTTATTTGACACCCCTTAAAGGTCTCGTATATGTCCATAACATGTCTTCAGAGTGTCCTATTGTGTAAAATCATTTTGTATCGTAGTAATCTGATATTTAAGCTTGTTATGGATATGAAGCGTCCATCAGAAATACTATCCAAAGAAATGGCCATCAACAAAATAGAACATCCCAAGGTGCCGTATTCTACGTTTTGTGCTAACGTAGCTAGATCTAACTGAATATGCCAACACTACAAAATTGTACTAATCTTGATGTTGAGTTGCTGTCGATTAGTGGTTTTATTGACTGTTGTGATTGGGTGAGAGATGGAGGGTTTCATGCCCTAGTAGGCTCTAGTTAAAGCTTAAAAATTCTTCTTTTCTATACTAGATAATGGTTGAGAGATCATAACGACATTGGTGAATGACGCAAAATGATGTAATTACGGTGGAGTCAGGGTTTGGATCACTTTTTCCAAAACACTTGTCTTTTATAAACTTTTGTTCATTTTGCATCAAATTTTTTTTATGTACTTCAAAAAGTAAAAAATTATGATAAATTTTTTAAAAAGTTCTCTAAAGACAGATAATCAATTGTATTTTTTTGAATTATTTGTCTTTAGTGGACTTTTTGTTGAAGTTTTTGAACATAATTGTTAACTCTCCTCGCGACCAATGAATAGCAAAAAAAAAATTGATGTTAAAGCATCCAACTCAAAACTAATTGGCAATAAGTGCAGAGGCTGCCCAGGCTCATATACTAATTTTAGAGGTAAAAATTGATCAATGTGGGACAAACATAACACTCCGCACATGTGACTCCTGCCCCGCACGTGGAGGGTAAACAATGGATCCATAACACAAGGATCATAATGAAACATGGTGCACTTAAGGCACTAACAACGGGACAATCAACCAAGAGAGTTTTGTCCAAATCCTCCAAAACTCTAGCTATGATCCCAATGTAAAGTATTCAACTCAAAACCAATGATCCCAATGTAAAGTATCCAACTCAAAACCAATTAGCAATGAGTGGAAGCCTTTCAGGATTATATACTAGTTTTTGAGGTATAATTAACCAAATGGGACAAACAATAATAGATGCAAAACTAATTAAAGTTCATAAAAGAAGTTTTTAAAAAGAAAACACTCCAATAATAAATTTATTCCAAGCTCATTATACTTATGTGAATGAAGGCATATATTGTATTTATGTTGTAGTTATAGCCTTTATTTTTGTATTTCTTGTTTTTCAAATAAACATCATGCATATAACACATTATTTTAATGTGTCCCCAAAAGTGTCATGCCCTCCACTATTTGGACATATGAGTGTCGGAGAGCCTGGGTCTCGTGTCACATGTCTACAACAGTACCACGTGCAACTGTGAATAGTGGAACCATATATGATGGGCGACACAAAGTTTAATTGCTAAAATGAATGACTTACGGTACTAGAAAGAAAAACAAGCATGTCAACTTCCAAAATGCTTGCAGAGGTCACCCTAAACCCTAAACCCTAAACTAGGGTTTTAAAGAAAAAGACCACACTTTCATGACAACAACACATCCCAAGAAACGATGATTTCACTGAAAAGAACAGTAGCTATGATAGCATTTGAAGAAGAATTTCGTTTCCATGGAGTCATCAAAAGCAAAACAATGGTTGGCAAGTTTTTAAGATACACACCTCCTCTTGTCGGGGTCATAGGGTATATTGATAGTAAATTTGCATAGGGAAGCTAAAAACGAGTTTAAAGGTTCTACAGCGCGAAGAACCCCACATGCCTGCGTAAGAATCACATGACACAAACCGTCATCAAAGAAGCTCATTCAAAGGAGACTAGAAAACTATAAAACAGGGCCTAGGTGTATTAGTAAAAGTAGCTAGTTAACAAAGAAAACGACAATCAAAACAATTTGTGAATTGGATAAACCTATTTCAACCTGAGTAAAAGCTTGATATCCCTTCAATATCTCCAATACAATAGCTTCCCCTTGGGACCTTCACAATTAACAGGTCAGACAGAGAAATTGGAATTTCCTATGATTAGTATATTAGTCGGAATGAAAATAAACATACTTTGTCAGAATCAGGGACAATGCATCGAGAATGGTCAACCACATTGAATCAACAATAGACATGCAGAGAACTGTAGTTTCCCCAGTACATTTTGCTGGTGGGTCTGAGTCACATCTTGGCGATTCAAGCTAATTGGAAGGAACATTTGAGAATAAGAATTAAGCTAAACATACACAAGTCCCCTTACCATTTTGTGCATATATTTATATCGACCTGTGTGAATGTAGATAACAGTAAGCACACAACATTACCTCACCAACATCCACTGCCTCATCGGTCAAAGTAGCCACCGTAAAGACAACACCCAATAAACCTTCAATGGCCAACGTTATCGCATGGGCTTCGCTTGCAACCAAAACCGCAGTATTGGACGCATCATTGTCTAAGCTCCATTCAATCCCTACCAAAAGTGTAAATAACATGTTATCTAAATACACATGTTGTGTCCAAGTATTGATAATGCGAGATGAGCATGAAAAAATTGCACGCGAAGTGAAAATGATGTCTCACTGCTACCCTAAATCCTCAAATAGGGAGGTAAAGATAAATTAGAATACACGCCACCTTAGAGGAGGGGAAGTCATATACGTCTTTGTAGTCCTTTAGAAGTAACAAGATCACTCTTTGCCAATAGATTGTGATTTCTTGAGAAAATATTTTGAGAACATTTGAACAAGGCATTCTGCTGCACAGGAATTGATAACTGAACCAAATCAAGCAAACTATAGCCTTCCTGCTAATGGATGCCTAAGCAAGTTCATAAGGATACTCTTGAGCACAGAAGGCTAACACAAAGGGCACGACTTATGCTGATGCTATCACACCTCCCAAGTTTCTCAGTACCCACACCAAACACATCAATTTACCCATTTATCCCCCAGTTTCTTAGTACCCGCACTGCCATCTCCCAACCCCATCCACAGCCAAACCCAGTCACTACAGTGCCGCTACCCCTGCCCCTCCACTCCTGGCAACTCAACCCAGTCCAACCTCCACCTTTCCACTATAACACCCTTACCCAGCCACCGCCTTCATCTTCCCTTTAAGAGAGATCCCAATTTTAAAGGTGTTGGGTTCACGTACTGCTTGGTATAGATGGATCCGGGAAGGAGGGTTCAGATAGAAGCAGCTAAATGCTTCCCGATACTTGCTTCACCAAATTTGAACATTGTGCACCTATTAGGTGACTGGGAATCGAAGATTGTTGTTTCGTTCTGCGGTTGGAATTTGTTTGGCAATTGGAATCAAACACCCCTGCTTGGTTAGGTGGTTGGAGCTCAAAAAACGCTTCTTAACTCGGTGAGTGAAAATTGAACACCATTGCTCATGGTTTTTTCTGACATTTTTTCCTTCTATGTTTCTTGGAGAAGTTCCAAAAGAACAAAGTACCGATGATCAAAACTCCAATTTGCTTGCTTTGGTCTGTGTTTTAGGTACTGTTATTGGCTTTTGAGATTGTTTCCCAGTAGGACTTTCAAAAATATTAGAGTTTAGGGAGCAAAGATAAATGAATTTTAGTGGCATGAGTGTTCTTCCCATTTGATCATGATCCCATTTGTTGGAGGGAATTGGATTGTCAGCTGCAAAAATGCACGAAAAAAGGTTATATTCTGTTTCTTTTGTTCAATTTTCAAGAGTGGTTTTTTTGTTGTATTCTGCTTTTTACTGAAAGTTTAACCTAATTTCTTTTTTGGTTTAAGTTTGATTTAAGTTTTATAGATTATTTTTCAACTTTGCTCAAAGGTCTAAGATTGAGGGTGGGAACTGGTGGCGGTGGGTGGTGGCCGAATATTTCGGGAAGAGGTGGATAATGAGAAACAACGGGGTAATTTAAGAATTTAAAAAGAATTATTAGGGTTGGTGTGGCTACTCAGAATTCAGTGGGAATGTTCTTTTGGAACAAGGAAACTTTCCAGTTTAACACTTGGAACTGGCAACACTATTTTTTCCAGCACAATCCAACAAAAATCAGTGCTCAGAGAAGGAGGGGAAAAAAGCATAAGAAGAATATGTAACTCTTTTGGGGATAGAAAGTAATTCCTGTATAGATTAAACCATTAAATGAATACAGGGGTATATCTCAAGAAAGAAGAGAAATGAAACCAACTACACCAACAACCCAAAACCCTAGCCTATTCAGAACTCCTAAGAGAAATAGCCAATAGGGGCTCATTCCATAACCGAGATAGTTATGCCAAAACAAAAAAACACCAAATTGAAGAACAAAAAGGAGTAGGCCTCAAGATCAAAGGCCTAAAATCGCGAGGAGCAAAGGCAAATTCTAAACAAACCAAGATTACCTTGACCGCAGATTGTTTTGGTACGAGGAATGTGAATGCAAATGAGAACGGAAACCCCAACTAGACTGCAACGGGAGAATAACCCAAATCGTGGTACGATAGAGGGTAGGCTTCTATACATTCTAATACCGCACTGTACTTCTTTCAAGCGATAAACATCTAACAAAATACAATATTGTTTCGAATATTACTCATTTAAAACACCTTCGTCCAACTATTTTGACCACTTTATCATTTTTTTCTTACAAACCTATGCTCTCTGTTTCAATTGCAAATAAATAGGAAAAGTTGTATGATCACCTAAATTCATTGTCTACGGATGGAATTGTACAGTGTATTGAAACGTACGTTCCAATAAGAAAATCATGATGGTATTACCATTTTCCTGTAACGTAGGTACAAACCAGTGAAAAAATAAGACGTAGACCGAAAAAAATACATCATCCAAACAAGGCTCCATCCTGGTTCTGAAACCCTTGTTTGAAAAAAATGTGGGCCCGACATCTGGCAACAGAAAAGAGAAAGACTAGCAGCTATCAATCATCTCAAGTCAACATGATAACAACTCACCGCTCCATAGTTACCCTATATCAAAAAATCAGGCAGCTCAGTAAACACCCACCTTTAGCTTTGCTACTAAACATTCCAGCAACAGCTGCTAGACTTTCTTCACTGGTATCCTGAACCTGAAATGTTATCATCCATTCCAAGAATGTCAGACAGTGTACTTCAACTACAGGTTCCTTTCATTATCTGGAATAATTTAAGTAAATAACAAACGGTGCATGACAGTGAAAAATCAACCACATTATTAAAACACAATTCCAAGACCTAGAGCCGCAACTTTTGTATGCATACCAGAGCCAATGGTCGGAGGAAAAACAAAAGCTAAGGGTCTTAACATATACAAATGCGCTCACTGCATACATACGATTTTAGGTGGACATGAGTTCAAAAGGAAAGGACATTGGGGCCAAGTTCTGCACAGATGATTCCACAACCTCTTCCAAAGGAGTTAGGGCTTTTGCCATACTTTTGGACTCCCTCAAATCCTCAACAATGGATATTAGAGATAGCGGTTGACAATCTATGAATGGACTTCCAAAGGCTGCAAACCGATGTTACGAGGCTTGTACGCGATTTTGGATGGAACAAATACCTACAAGCGCACAAAGACACGGATGAGGCTCTTGATTGAGTGGGTGACTCTCAAGGAGGCTAATATCAGCTGTGAGAATGAGACAAGGATCTTCTTATGAGATGTGGCTTGTTTGGAGGCAAAAAGTGAAGAACCACCAAATCCCATCTGGACGTGATCAGAGCCATACGGTCGCCTATAAACTAATATTCTATGGTTGCGTTGATTCTATCCAGACAATGGATAAGTCCATCTGGATACACGGGGACTCGAAGCACATATTGTGCATTTTCTTTAGTATTTTGTGTGGGAAACTTTATAGAACAGAAAGGCACAACTGAGAGGGAGACGGACTCACATCGTAATCCTTCTTGTTCAACAGTGAATTTTCCTTTTCTTCCCTTCACCTGTGATGTAGGCACACAGGCGCATGAGTCGAACTATGTAAATCTTCTGGTCTTGTGTTTCTTTTCTGTGTTTATTTTGTTTCATCTTTATTGTTTGAGCGGTAGATAGATTGCTTGTGGTTTTTGCATAACAAAGTGTTATTAGAGTCCAGATTAGGGTATCCATCTTTTGGTTACAGTAAAGATGCCAAACAACAAAATGAGGTGGATAAGTTAACTGAAAAGAATAACTTCTCTTTCTGACATATGCTGATGAAGGACTTCTTAATCCAACAAGGGATCTCAAAGTCATTACTCGGGAAGGAGAAGAAGCTTGACAAGATGAAAGAATTAGGATTGGGATTGTGATGAACTGATTGTGAAGGCTACTAGTTCGACTTTCCTAAACTTCAGCAATGAGGTTAGTCATAATGTGTTAAACAACAAGACGGTGTCGGCAATATGGACGAAGTTAGAAGGTCTGTATATGAGGAAAAGTTTCACGCACAAGCTGTATTAGAAGAAAAGTTGCATGCATTGAAGATGAAAGATAATACAGATATGTTGGACCACCTAAATGTGTTCCATATCTTGAACACGCAACTGGTAAGGTTTGGGTAAAGCCTGACAAGAATGACAAGGCTAATTTCTTGCTAGCATCACTTCCTTCATCATATGATCATCACGTGACAATGTTGATGCACAAGAACGAAACCTTACTAAAAAAGGAAGTTGTCAGGGCCCTATTTTCAAATGAGAAAATGAGGTGGGATGATAATACCAGTGCAAATCAAGAGCATCTTGTTGCCAAACCAGATTCGAGTCGAGGTAGAAGCAGGTCGAGGGGAAGAGGTTTCCACTGGAAAAGGTCGTAGTCTAAGCGAACATGATTTTAGAAGGGGAGTGTTATCACTGTCACAAAGCTACGCATTACAGAAACATTTAGGAACTAAAACATCCTCCAAAGGGAAAAAAGAATGAAAAGAAGCCAGCATAATTTGCAAGCATTGTCGAGGAAAAATCAGACAATGATGCTAATGCAGATTTACTCTCAATCTCTTTAGGTAGTAATTTCTTTTTTGTAGAGTCATGGATTGTCGATTATGGTTGCTCTCACATATGTTCCATGAATAAAGATTGGTTTGACACATAGAATCCATGAGACGGAGGTATAGGTTTAATGGGAAATGAGCAGTTTGCAAAGGTATTGGTATAGGTATAGTGAAAATAAAGGCATTTGAGGGGTTGCAGGGGTTTTGTGTAATGGTAGACATGTTCTTGAATTCAAAAACAATTTGATCTTTTTAGGAGCAATAGATTCTATGGGGTGCGTTTACACGGCATAAGTTGGAGCAACAAAAATTAGAAAAGGTGTTGCGATGATAATAAGAGGACAGAAAGTGAGTAATTTGTATAGATTTGTTGGCGACACAACTACAGAGTAGGTGAACTTGCAATCCCCACACCTACATAGTGTAGCATGCATGACATACTTCGCATATGTAGTTTGACCATATAGGTGACCATATAGGTGAGTGTGGCATGTTGGAGCTTCACAAGAACATGTCAAAAGTTGTGAAGACGTGAGGGATGGAGTTTAAAAGTACTGCGTGTATGAGAAGCAACATAGGATAAGTTACAATACGAAAGTGTAGCATGCATGACATACTTCAGCATATGCAACTTGACCATATATGTGACCATATAGGTGGGTATGGTATGGTGGAGCTTCACAAGAAGAACATGTTTGTCAAGACGTGAGAGATGTATTTCGTAAAGTATTGTGTGTATGAGATGCAGCATAGGATAAGTTATAATACGAGCTCGCTTACTAGCAAAAAGTTCTTGACTATATTCATTTAGATTTCTAGGGGCCAATTACAGTTTATTCTCACAATTGTTCATTATTTTACTAGCTTCATTGATGACTATCAAAAAAGATACAAGTTTACTTTTTGAAGCATAAGTTTGATGCGTTTAGTACTTCGAGAAGTGGAAAGTGTAAGTTGAAAACATAAAGCATATCAAAACTAACAATGGGATATGATACAAGGATAAGGACTTTATGACTAGTTGTAAATCAGAAGGAATAACTCGACACTTCGTGATTACGAGAACTCCACAACAAAATGGAGTTGTAAGAATATGAACAGAATCCTGACAAAGAGGGCCAAATGATGGAGGTTAAATGCAAAGTTGCCAAAAGTGTTTTCAAGAGAGGCAGTTCACACAACGAGCTTCATAATAAATAGGCCTTCATCATTACCCACTGATTTCGAAATTCACAGACAAGCCAATAGATTTATTGGATTTCAAATTGTTTGTTGTCTTGATTATATCAATGGACAGATTGGAGAAAGGTAAAAGCATGATCCAAAATAAAGAAAGTGCTTGTTTCTTGGTTATGAAGAGAGTGTCAAAGGATAATCAAATTGGGATCCAGTGACAGAGAAAGGTGATCAACAGGGACGTTTCTAATGAAGCCTTCATGTTGAATTAGAGTGAGAAAGATGTTAGTGGTCCGGAGGACGAATCAGTAGTCAAGGTGGATCTAGACGAGCAGCGCTCATCCAGTGATATAAGCGATGTTGATCACTACTTAAAGAATCATTAGGGTGAGCCTTACATAACCTCCAAAGGAAGGAAAAAATGGGTCCTCAAACTACCGAACAAGTATGGTTTTGAGGATATCTTTTTGCTTTAGTGACCGCTAGTGGAGATCCATTGTGTTACAGGAATGCTACAAGCAAAACAAAATGGAAAGTGGATGGTAGCAATGTTGGAAACAACGTAATTACTGCAGAAATCAAAGCTTGGGCATTGGTGAAATTACCCAAGGGATAGAAGGATGTTGGCTACAAATGGGTATATCACAAGAAAGAGGTATTGTTAGAGAAAGTGGAAGAAAAACGACAAGGCTTGATTGGTAGCTAAAGGTTACTCACAGAAGGAAGGAGTGGACTACAATGAAATCTTCCCGCCAATTGTGAAGCACACTTCTATTAGAGTAATTTAAGCAATGGTTGCTATGCGTGACATGGAGTTAGATAAGCTTGATGTGAAAGTTGCTTTCCTCCAGGGAGACTTAAAGAGCAGATTTATATGCAACTATTCAACAACCCCGAGGCTTCAAAGAACCTTGAAAGGACAATGTGCGTCTGTTGAAGAGGTCATTATATGGTTGAAACAGTCTCCCAGGAAGTGCTACAAATGTTTTGATTCATTCATGATGTCACATTTGTACATGCGCTAAAAGTATGACTGTTGCGGTTATTATATAGTACTTGTTATTGGTTGAGCACTAACTTAAAAATTTGAAGCCTATAATGAGGAGTGAGTTTGATATGAAGGATCTTCGAACCGGAAAGAAGATCCTTGGGATAGAAATTTAACATGAAGCGAGATTGAAAAGTTGAGATTGTGTCAGAAAGGTTACTCGCAAAAGGTATTACAGAGGTTAATATGCAAGATGCAAAGCCCATAAACACAGCCCTTGTGACCCATTTCAAACTCTCCATAAAGGTCGTAGTCCAGAAAATGAGTTAAAGGCATGTCTGAGGTGTCCTAGGATAATGCAGTAGGGTGTCTTATGTATTTGATGGTTTGTACTAACTTGATTTATCTAATGAAGTCATTGTGGTCAGTACGTACATGGCAAAGTAATGGAATGTAGTAAACTAGGACTTTAGATATCTCGTAGGCACTCAGTGATATCGACATAGTGTTTGGTCAGGAGGTAGCTTCAATGGATGTCACTGGCAATCGCGTGCAGACAGTTTATTTTGTGCTTCTTCTTGTTTTAGTCTGGATAGTTTCTGAATGCTCGGGACACAAATCATAGATATTATATGTTTTGTTGGGGGGTTTTGTGAGAAAAACTTAATTCAACAGAGAGGCACAACTTGAAGGGTGATCTTGCAACATAGTCAATCTTATGGTTTGATGGTAGAGTTTTTCCTTCCCTTCGTCTGAGGAGTCTCGTGCGTCAAACCACACGAATCTCTTGTTTTTGTGTTTTGTTTCTCTAGTTGTGTGGTTTGCATAACACATCTCTTTAATGGCGAGGGTGCGATTACTCAAAACCTGACAAAACGTTAGAGAGTTAACGAAACAGAACCCAACCAAGTCTTGTATCCCAATCAACTAGGGCTCGCTACATGACTATGATTTTGCCATCGGCTCAATTAAGAGCTGATAGTCAAACTGTGGAATCCCATGTCCATTTAGATATTCCCCTCCCGTAGTAATACCATTTCCAATAAATCTACCATTATTCTTTACCGTTTCATTCGTGGGTCTTTGTTCTATGTGATAAAACCACCTTAGTCTATTTTTTGTCAACTTGTTGTTAGTTAGGGCTTCCCTACCATCTCCTAGATTTTTTACATCTAATTCTTTCTTTTGTAGTCATACCACCTACTCATCTTAACATATCCTCATTTTAGCTACACTTAATTGATTTCAATAGTTAGTTTCCCAAGATTTTGACACAAATGGCTATGCTCGCCTTATAGTTGTCATTTATATTCCATTTTAAGTATTGTATGTATAAGTTGATTGCATTATATAGCCGAAGCACCCGTCCATTTGCCAAACCTTCTTTGAGAATATGTTTTTCCATCATTCACAATATCTCCATCAACATTACCAATCAATCCTAGAAAGAAATGTTCACTATTCGGTTTGGTTATCAAACTTCACTTCTTTTTATTTATGCTTCTATTATCACTTTATTTGCTCTATATTCACATGTATTCCTACTTATTTCAAACCGTCTTGACTTCAACGCTTATCTTCATGCCATCTACCAAATACCAACAAGAGAAAAGGAAGAAATACAGAAACAGGCTGAACATCTCTTGGATAAAGGCTCCATTTGTGGAAGCATTAGTTGTAGCGTGTTGCCGGCTCTTCTAAATTCTAATTAGGATTTTTTCGCTATATTTTAGGATATTTGTGGTGATCTATTCTGATGACATATTGATTCACAAAAGGCATGCCAAATATGAGGCTTATTCACTTCTAAAAAAGTGTTGCAATGAAGTGCATAAAAGAGAACTTATAATTGAGGATGAATGTCTTGTTAGGGTAATATTGTTGGGATACATCTGTGTTGTGTTTAAGCAGAAATGAGTCCTATACAAATTTCGTTTATCTACATGTATTTAGGTTGGGATTGTGAAGTTTGAACTTCACTAGAATCTAATATTTCTGGGGTTTTATATTTGTATGGGAATAGAATTCCACATGATATTAGGATTGATCTTTAGGTTTCTATAAATAGGGGTTTACATAAGCCTAGAGAGAAGTGAGAGAAGATGTGAGAAAAAAGAGGAGATTTAAGGAGTGGGAAAATATTTGTGAGCACTGGGATGAACAAGGGTTCCACTAGTCTTGAGTGAGGACTCGGTCAGGTTGTGGGTTGGCTTGGTTGGGTGATCAACAATTCCCAACAAATATTGACACAGGAAATGCAGCAAAACCATGTTTCACCACTTTCCTTGCATCAAAGGAAGAAGTTATACAGGAAAACCATGAACCTGGACGTATTCTGATTTTGTAGCCAAAGGTGTGGGTGGCTGCTTTTGGGGATCCAACAGCTGTTTCTGAACTTGGTGATACTATGCTGATGTTTTCACTGAAGCATTGCCACCAAAGTTATCTCCCATGTAAGATAATCAATAAGTCATAAAATTGGTGCCCAGATGAGGTCCTCCCACCAATGCAGTCTAGAGGATATCACCAAGGAAAGGGAAGAACTCCAGAAACTTGTTGGAGATCTCTTAGATAAAGGCTCGGTCAAGCCAATGTCTTAGTCATTATGTGGTCTTACTCTTCCAGAAGTGGTTCTTGGAATATTACGAGATTTATGGTGATCTATTTTGACAACACCTTAGTTCACAAAAGGCATGCCGAAGGAGTGTTTATGAGGATCTAAACAAGGTTGCAACTGATGTGCGTAAGACAGAATTTATTTGAAGAAGGGGGATATTCTTCGAGTATTTTTCAGCCTGGACATGTAGCCGCGTGTCTTTATCCAAGTTTCCTGATTCTGTGTCTTGCTATGAAGCTGATTTGAGTCATATAGCTGCCGTCACACCTTCAGGACAAGATTTTGACTTATTGAGAACAAATACAGTGCATAGTTAGCCTTATCAGCAGTGTCTATATTCTATAAGCTGGTATCCTGAGGGCAAAATTGTGGGTCTTCCAGAATCACCAACAGGCCTTTCGGTTCAAAGGAAAGTAACCATGGCAGTCTTTGAAGTTGTTAATTTTATTTAATCGACATTGATATGTTATTGGACTTTTTCTACTCATATCTTATCTCTTTTTTTAGTAGCTGAGGTTCTTTAGGTAACTTTCGAGGTTGCAAGACATGGGATGTAGTTCCGGACCATGGGTCATAACAGGGGTCCAACTTTTTACGATAACTTCGGGTCCCTTGCATGTTTGTTCCAAAGACAGTAAAAAAAGTCGAGTTTAAATTCCACTGCATACCCTCCACCATTTTCTTCTATTATTCAACACCCTATGTCCAAAAGCCATTTACAATATATTCTCAAAATAAGAGCAAACATAAAGGTCAGCTTATTCGAGCTGTCTGATTTCACAAACGTGAATTACCAGTGTACAGTACAATCACTTTTAATGAATTCAAACAGTTCATATGTAGAAACCTATCAGAGGAATTCAAATAGATGAGTAGGGAAGAAAACCAAATGCCACCGAGGATAAATAGATAATTAAGGGAGGCAACTTTAACCTGTACGCTTGAAACAACCCGGGCAAGAGCTTTTACCATACCATCCACAACATTCGTGTTCTTCGGATTCCTGAGGAAGATCAAAAGCAATGGCTCAAACAACAAGTAAAGGGAGTGTAGAAGAGAACCGAAGATTCATCCCCCTCTTTGTTGTTCCAAAAAGAAAGAATTAAGAAGTTCAAATTGCTTCTTTCTAACAAGAGCTTTAAGAGAAACTGGTAGAGTTACAACCACTGGTAAATATTACTAGTCAAAGTGAAGTGTCTTCCAAATTAAAAATGCAAAGATCATTACATTTTCATCTTCATTAATGAACACTGACATTTAAAAGAGAAAAAAACCTACTCAAGATTATCTTTTAGTACACCCTCTCAAAACATCCCACAATCGCACGGTAACACTGATATGTTCTGTGTTTTTCTTCCAGAGATGGGAGGAAATGAAGTAGATAAGAATTGGAAGCATACAGCACAGCTTGAAAATATATGATACAACTAGAAAAGTACCAGCATATTATGGCTACATACAAAAAGTAGGATCATGATATGCATGTTAGATATATCGGCCAAAAAGCTTAAGTTGCAATGAAATGGAACCAAAAAGGTGCATATCAAGCAGGGTTCCAAATTGTGATGTTGGCATACGTATCGGTATTAGTGATATGGCCACATATCCAACCGATAATGCACAGTATTGGGTGATAGGAAACGTAACAGCTGATATTCTAGAAACCCTGATATCAAGCAATCCAACCCCCTCAATCGCAATGCAAACATCTGTAGATAGAAAAAACCCTATGTAAATAGCAACAAACTCAAATTGAAACTGGAACCCAAGACCTTTTTGATTGAACTCCACCAATTCTCGCAAAAAAAACTTAAGTTGTTTGAAAACAGGCCCAAGAATGTCAATCAACGAGCTAATAAACCAACTATCAGCAAATGAAATACCAATAATCTAACTTGTCCACACCTCCAGCTAGCAATTTGTTATTTTAAGTACTATTGAGTTGCTGGAGCTAGTTGTTACCATCTTTCCAAAAGAGAAACATTCTACTAAGACATTTAAACTCATGAGCTTCACATAGAGTTCAAAGGAAAAGGAGTGACACATTGATCCAGGGCGTTACCCACCAGGGTTAGATAGTCCCGATGGCACCTCAGTGGGAATAGCAGATGCCACTCAACGCTACTACATACGGATTTCACTCTATGCAAATGCCCGATTGTAGGAGGAATTACTCACTCCAGGCAAGACACATTTGGAAGAAAATATTTCAAAATCAAAATCACATAAACATTTCATGTCGTTTTCACATATTTATAGGTGTTACACAAACTAACTCTTCAAGACTCCTAATAACTATAAGACCTTTCAAATACCTAGACGAATACCTGAATAACCTTTCATCTCGAAGTGTGAACAGTTATGCTGGTTAAGAACACCAAGAGTGCTGTTTTTTTGCTGCTATAAATACCGATGGTAAAAATGATTTAAGAACTATTCAAGATATCCCAGAAGCTACTTTGCTGGTTAAGTATCGTGGTGTTCCTCTTATTACTACAAAGTTGAAATACATTGACTGCATTACTCTTAAATATAGAATGCTGAGAATGATTCAATTATGGGCCAATTTCTTGCTGTCATATGGAGGGAGAACTTAGCTAATCAGCTATGCTCCTTAGTATACAGTTATGTTATATATATAGTATTAGGGTATGAGGGTAGCTTAGTTATTTTCCTTCACAATCAATATCTCTCTCTATGTATTCATCATGTGTGTATTGGACCGTGATTAAGAAGCCCTAAACCACCTTTCCCTTTAGTAACATAGTTTCAGAACTTATTGGTTACACCTATCACCTATCGCCGTCAATCTCGAATAGCCGTCGATCTAGTCATTGTCGTTTGGCATCATAGATCACGTTGGCATAGTCACAATATGTAGATCTCGTCGTTGTTGATCATGTTAGTCACCAGAGAGCAAGAGAAACATCTTGTAATGTGTTGAAAACATCGCTGTTGTGTTGACCCTCTATGTAGCTGATCTGTTGATGTCAGTCTTCGTGGCCGGAGATACCCTCTTTCTTCAGCCTGACTTTGTATTGTTCTTGCTGGTATTTCTGATTTCAAGTGTGATGTGCTCACATGTGTCTATGTAGGTAGCCGTTGTTCCATGATTCTTGAAAAGTAGTTACTCTGTTAGTTTTTTGTTAACCTGTGATATACACATGATTTATACTTGAGAATGCCCTTCAACATAGCTAGTAACCCAATCTCCATTTGGGCATGTTTCTCGATAATCAGTTGATAGGTGGTTGTTCGTGGGTCGTTATTGTTTCAGATTGAATGTTGAGGTTCTGCTACTTGTTATTCTATAACTTATTCATCATAACTTCAAATTTTATCTCTATTGGTCTATTCGTCTCCTAATATGATGTCCATTACTTCCACTCGATTGAATGCCAAAAAATATGCCCATTGGGCTAAGATTGTTGAGATTTACTTTTTGGGTAAGAAACAATATAATTACTTGACTAGTGACTCTCTTAAAGAATTTGATAATAAGTATACTCATTGGAAGGCAGAAGATGCCCAGATTCATATTCAGTTATGAAATAGTATGGAGCCTCAGGTCCATGGAACCATGGTTTTCTTCCGTAATGGCAAACTTATGTGGTGTCAGACTCATGAGTTGTATTCTGGTGTTAATAATTTGTGGCAGGAATATGACCTTCAACATGCTTATTTTTCTCTTGCGCTTGGCGACTTGTCTTCAAAGGATTACTACGCCAAGCTACGCGGTATTTGTGAGGAGGTCAACATTTGCCAACTCATTTTTATTGATATTCAGATTATGCAGCACCAACATGAATCTATGCATGTGGCTGAATTCCTATCTGGGCTGCCCTCAGCTTATGATCCTGTTGCTCTCAACTACTGCGGGCTCAAGATTTACCTTCTCTCCGCGAGGTATTCAGTAGGCTCTATTTTCTATTTCTACTGCTAGCTCTACTATCTTAGCTCCCCTAATCGATCTAGTTTTCCTTCTAATGTCTCTGGTGGATTTGGTTCTTCTTCAAGCCATGGTTGCAATCATGGTTGTGAGTTTGGCTTTTGGTGGTCGTGGTTATAATAATCATGACTAGTAATAGAGGTCGCAGCGTTGGTCCTAAAAGTCGTCAATCAAGGGGAGGTGGACGTAGTCAAACTCGTGGTTCCAGATTGTGCACTAATTGTGGAAGGATCAATCACACAGAGTATTGTTATGATCTTCATGGTTTTCCTCAGACTCATTAGGCCACTACTTCCGAGGACACTGGACACAGGTTACTCACTCCAGTGTACCGTGGTGATTGTATAAAGAAGTACAAGCATTTTGTGTCACTTCAGAATCCCTCTTTGGGTGCTTCCTCCATTGCTACACTCGCTTAGACAGGTATTTCCGTTGTTTGTATTGGGTCTTCTCTTTCTTCTACTCCTTGGGTTATTTATTCCTCATTTTTCATTTAATCTTCTGTCTGTTAGTAAACTTACCAAGTCCTTAACTTGCTCTCCCATATTTCCCCCATGGTTGTGTGTTTCACGATCTCAAGACAAGGAGAAAGATTGGTCGCGGTGCTAAATGTGGTGGCCTATACTACTTTGCCGATGATGTTTACCCTAGCTCTATCGCGCTCCAATCATCAATGTCACCATATTAGCACCATTCTTATCTTGGTCATCCGTGCCTATAGAGACTTAAACATCTAGTTCTTTCATGTAGTTGCATTTATAAATTGTCATGTCAAGTATGTGAATTGAGTATCGTAGAGTCATTTTATCCCAAGATTAAAAGTCATGTGTCACGTCCTTCAGTTAGATCATTCAGATATTTAAGGTCGCACTTGGGCTCCCAATGTTTTTGGTTTTCAATATTATGTTATTTTTGTTGATGATTTTTCTCGCGTTATATACTTTCATCGTATGAAAGAACGATCAGACTCGCCTTCAATTTTTCAGTCAATTTACATGGAAATTAAAACTCCGTTTGATACTTGTGTTAGTGTCTTTTGTTATGATAATGCACGTGAATATTTCTACATTACTTTGTCCCAATTTTATGACCACCATGGTATTCTTCATCAATCATCTTGCGCTCGAACCCCACAAAAGAATAGGGTTGCTGAACAAAAGATCAGTCATTTATCTAAGGTTATGCGTGCACTGTTATTTCAAATGCATGTTTCTAAGTCTTACAAGAGTGATGTTTTGTTCTTACAAGATGCCACTCGATTACTTGTATGCCATCCACTATCCTAAGGGGATAGATACCTCATACGGTCCTACTCCTTGAAGCGCTCTACACTCCTTATCACTAAGTGTCTTTGGGTGCACATGTTACATTTGTGCTCTAGATCCTAAGCAGGGGTAACTTGGCCCCAGGCTATTCAGTGTCTTTCTCGAGCTACTCTCACACTCAAAAAGGATACAAGTGTTACCCTCCATCGCTTCATCGTCATTTTGTATGTGCAAATGTTACATTAATGAGTCCTTACCCGTCTTTTCGTGCACCACAGATCATATTGATCCATCTCAAAGTTCCTTTTCTATAGTTACCCCTCCTGCTTTGTCTCATGTGAAACTCCTGCAGGTACATGTTCGTCGGTCAAAAGTGTTGTCCACCTCCTAAGCACCTACCACCACGTTTCCTCCGTCTAGAGATCCAAAAAGTTCTTCTCCATCACATTGCCTAACCTTCCCATTGCTCTTCGTTAAGGTACTTGCACATGCACCTCTCATCTACTGTCTCATTATGTTTCTTATGATCATTTGTCTCCCTTCCTTCATGCTTTGTTGATTTTGTTTCTTCTGTCACTATTCTTAACACTTTCAAGGAAGACCTGTCTATACTGGAATGGCAATCGGCTAAAATGTCTACTCCCCATAATAATGGCACTTGGAAGTTGTTCCTCTTTTGCAGTGAAAGTCTACTGTTGAATATTGTTGGGTCTTCAGCAGTAGAGCGAGCCCAACAATGACAAATTGTTTCTTACTTTTCCACAAGATGGGACAATCACTAAGTTAACACAAAAATCATAGGTGAATTTCCAATCGATAATGTCTCTAGCCCAATCAGTATTAGCATATGCTCGAAAAGTCAAACTCAAGGTAGAAAAGAGCAGTAAACACTAGTAGATAGTACAACGAATATACCGCAGTATACATAGCAACACAACCGAATGGCTAGAACACGAGGCAGAAACAAACTAGTTGACAATATGGACAGCGTAAGCAATATTAGAGCGAGTGAGTCACACTAAGATATACTAAGCAACCAACCAATTTGCAATACTAAGTGGGATCATTCAGGGAAACACCATTGGAAGCAGAGAACTTGGCACGCCATTCGATAGGAGTGCCAACAACCTTGTCATCGATGAGATTAGCACGCTAGAGAACATCTTTGGTCTGCGATATAGATAACCCTTTGGAGACGAAGCAACCTCGATACTTAGAAAATAACGAAGAGAACCCAGATTCTTCATCTCAAACTCACGAATAGATGGGACTTCACCTCACTAATGAGAGCAGAATCAGAACATGTTATAATCATATCATCCACATATGACAGGAGAAGGACTAACCATGTAGAAGAACAACAAATAAAAAGAGCAGAGTCATATGTACTAGGTTGGAAATCTATTTGTAGTGCAGCGGATTGAAACCGCTCATAACAAGTACACAGACAATATTTGAGACCATAAAAAGCATAGTGAAGACAGAAAAAGCCCAAAATTATGAGAAACCCCCAGAGAGGGGCGCATACAGACTTCTTCACACAAATACCCATTAAAAAAATGCATTCCTAACATCCAACTGAAAGAGAGGCCATTGGTTCATGGCAACTGCAAATTTTAAAGTGCGAATGGTGGTCATCAATTTTCTAGGGAGTTATCACCAATTCGAAGTGGTGAACCCAAAATGTGCAATTTCAGAGCAATTGACTAGATTAAATGTTGGCACAACGATAGAAAAAGATTCAAAAAAGTTCTTCAATCAGTTTTGAAAATGTCTTGCCATCATCAATGCAAGAAATCAAAGTGACATGAATGAGCAATTGCATGAGTCTGAGTAGGAGGATAGTCTAGTCTTTTTGGTTGCCTTAGGGTTTATCACAGGTTAATAGGATTAGCCCACATAACCATCTTAGCTTTGTAGTATTCCTAATATTTAGTGCAACATTATTCTTTGTTTTTCCTCGGTTATAATTTGGTTGACATTCTGCTGATAATAGTGCGGAGTTCTATTCTTCCACTTCTCTCCCCAAATTGAAAAAATTATTTGGACATTCTATAGTTACTGGAAATGGTGTGACATATGGATTGTTCAGCCAGAAAACATAAACCCCGAATATGTAGATGTGTCAACTCAACAATTATAAATCACAAGGAACACGGGAACAAAGCTCTTGCTTTTTGAGAGTAGTGAATCAACATGTTACCAACTCTTTGAGCACTGTCAGAAAACCAGAGAATAAGCCAGAGCAACCGGGCTTACATGTCAAAGTTTTGGAAAAGAATCCGCAAAGTCCGTGCCTCCACACAAAAACCCTGTCAAGTTAAATATTAGATAAAGCACCTGCTCATTGCAAGCAAATTAACTGATTGAGATGTCTGTTTCTGTGTGTTAGAAGAAAAAGAACTTGGCCCCCCCAGGCCATTAAATTTACCCGCAGGACTTCAAGAACAAGAATGCGATGCCATAATGGCAAATCTAGAGAAACAACCTTCACCAACATGCTGAGGAAAACCTGCATTCAAAAAAATGGAAGTATACTTATCTCACTTAGAAATCAAGAAGTCAGGAATATATATCCAACTACATGACAGAAAAGAACAGATATAACTTGGTTAGCTTAAAACTCAACAGCAAACAAATACCATGGCTCAAAAGAATGTGATGGACCCTATTATTAAAGGTTAACAGCATATAAGAACGTGTGCAACAGCATTATACATCATTTAAGCATATTGGTTTACAAAAGAGTAAAGGCATACCAGACTATTATTTGTATCCCACAAGGCTTTTCGAGAGAAAAAGAAATGTAGCTTCTAATAACACACTATCCTGTTTTGTATTTACAAAATGCTGGCTAGGAATCGAAGTTCTAGGTTAAACTAACAAGTAAAGGTTACAGTACCTTTAGCCATGCGAGGTATAAACTTCATCATGCCCTCTATTTTTCTAACTAGAATAAATTCATGGAACAATTAAACCTAAAAGAAAAATCATGGAAATAACACCACAAAAACTGCATGGCACACTCAGTGAAAAACAACATTGTAGATTAGGAGATTGGTCAGACATATATTACATGGATCGTTAATTTCTGGCAAAGTATCCGTGTTGGCACGACATGGGTGTGGGTTCGAGCTATGGGTAGGATACACCTATTACAAAGCGGACACGCCTGGTCAAATTCTGACATTTAAAAGAAGATGAAGAAGATTGTTACCTGTTTTAGTTCAACAAATCTCAAGCATATCCCAGAGATCAAACCACCATAAAAACCGAGCATGGCTCAGATTAATCATTGCCATCATCTCCTCCACCACCACCACCCCCCCCCCCCCCCCCCCCCCCCCCCTTCTCTCATTTACTGCTGTGCCTTTTCTCCAATTATTGGGCTGGTCCACAACAAAGTTAAAAATAAGGGTAGCCCAAGAATGTTCAAGTGCTTAAACATGTTTTCCTTTATCTATCAGACAATTATCCGTTTTTTTCCTTTGCTTTTTATGTGAGTATCATCCATGTTTTTAGTGTAATTAATTTTCCTGAGTTATATAACTCTGGCATAAAAGAGAGTTTTAGGAGTTTAATGAATATTTCAGAAGTTTAGAGTTAAATTGGGTTTTGCGGAACTTGACGGGTTAAAGGGGTTAAATTATTTTCGCAGTTACTTGAGCAGCCGAAAACCTAATTTTTGCCATATGAAAACCATAAAATATTAGACAAACGTTTTCCTCACTTACTCGTTTGTATGGTGTTGTGGCGTTGGAGGTAAATCGGGTACTCACGCCTTCGAGTCAAACCAACGACCCATTAATCTCGCAGGGAAATTGAAGCATTTCGCGAAGCTAGGGTTTCATCTGGCTCTTGTATTGCGAGGTAGTATTGCATGTGGTTTACGGTTTTAATGTTGATTTAATATAGTTTCGAATGTGATTATGGACTGTATTTGTGAAGAACTGCAGGGCTGGACATGTTTCCGTTCGCAATAGAAACATAACTGAAAATTTGAGGAGGCCACTCAAGAGAGCTCTTCGAATTCTGAATGTCTTTGTTGGGCACTGAGCAAGTTTTTGACGCTCGAGCGACCTCAAGGACCGTTCAAGTCACTTTGGCGAATTTTGAAAACTAAATTCTTAAACTGCAGCCCATTTCTTTGCTTTTTTGTCCGGTTGTGCAAGTTGTTTAGGTCTAGAACAAGTTTTTTAGTGTTCATGTGGTCATGGGTCGATGTTGTCATTACTTTAGATCAATGTCTGTATGATTCCGTTAGTGAAAGTCTGTAAAATGTAACTGAGTAAGGAGAGTCTCATTGGTGCAGTCCGAGAGCCCGACTCTGGGTGCTTAGATTTTGGGTACGCCCTCGATGAAAGTCCGTAAATCCTATTAGAGACTGTAATGGGGGTTAGATTTTAGAGTAGGTTGCATTGGTCACCAGTTGTCACGGGGTCTCCGGTTCTGCGTGTGGTGCACTTTAGTATAATGGCATGTGTAAAACATTTTCGTATCTATGCTTTCATGCTATTGATTAACTTGTTATGTTTTTTATGCGTAATTGGCTTTAACCTTCAATATTCCGTTTTCTACATGTTTTGCTTTACAAGCTTTGGTTTATGTGTTGTAAATAACCACCTTTCAAGGAATGATGTTGAGCCAAGGGGTTAGTACCTTGGATGGAGATTACGAAGTTCAGTTGTTAGGGTTTTATTTTGGTTATTTGTTGTTTGATTTGAACTACTGTTTAGTTGGGACAATTGTGGGCCCATTTTAATTTATTTAGTGATGGGATTAAATAACTCATGTAATGGAATTATGATTTTTTTGGTTTTTAATGGAATTGTTTAGGACGTTACGGTTTATTTTATTGCTCATTTCATACCCTTGGAGCGTGGAGCGTGACATTTTAGATATGCATTCCATAAATGATAAAGACAATGAAGCCTTATCGGGCTTATCTAAAGTCCACAAATTCGATATTATGAATATTGTGGGCCATCCTTTGTCACTTGTGCGTACATGTAAAATACTAAGAAACAAATACATCACTTATTCCTGCACCCGTATACAAACTTTGATACCTGGATCCATATCTACGTATCCTCCATGTTAAGGTTTGACGCGCCCAATCCTTAGATCCACAACCGCACCCGCACCCATTACTTACACTCCAGTCTGGATAACATAGGGCCTCAAACTATGTTTGGAATATGACTTTCCATTTGTTGAACTCGTTGATCAAGTATGATGGTTTAACAGAATTCATATCATTCCAATAAATACTGGAACTGTTCTTGCGAAACCTCATAAGATTACCAAATAATTCAGCTTTCAAGTCTTCCCAGAACAAACCCCAAGTTGTCTAAATGTGTTTATAAAATCAATACCCATAGTTAAAATCAGACTCCACAGTAGAAGACTAGAAGGCACAAAAAAATGGGTGAATAAACCTCGAACCTACAAACTTACAAATATGCTTAAAAAAACTCTAAGAAAGCACGCATGATATTCTTCGAAGCAGCAAAGGAAGAGCCAAAGTAAACAGTGCAGCCTTCAAACAATTTCGGAATGCCTCTTCACTAAAAGTATGAGCCTTCAAAATGCCATAAGGAAATAATGATTGCATTAGTGTCTAAGAAGCACCAAAACATTCGATGAGGTCATATATCAATGTCCCGGACGTCTAATACAGATCCTTCCAGAAACGTTGCCTACTCTTGTCCAACACACAAAACGGAGTAAACAAAATTTTAATTTCAAAGCCGTTGTCAAATACATTAGGCACGTTCCTAGAAGCAATTAATGACCGAACAACTAGGCACATGTCGGACACATCTTTTAGTCTGCTCAGATTTGGGGCGAAAGCAGAAGAAATGCGTCTTCAGGGAATTTTGACGAGACTAAGACTACTTGACAAAGTTGTGGTCTTTTTGACCATGTCAGATGACAAATAGTTGGTCAACCTAGAGTTTTGGTCCATTCCTTAGTTGCACAAAGCGGATCAGAGATGGAGGATCATAAAAGCTCCTTGTTTGAGATAGCCGGGGGAAGCTTTTAAGAATAATATACAAAAATATAAGTAAAAAATAAAGCAATTGCAAATATTTTTTTAGCAAATATAAGTAATAATAAGTGCATACTAAGTACTTGAGCAAATTTGAGTTAACGGTATTCTAATATCTTATCATTACATCGTATTTTCTCTAACTTGGTATCTTTTACTTTTATCTCTTTTGAAATTCATATGCTTAAGAGGTTCTATCCTAGTTGCAAATGGGCTCCTTTCTCGATGGGAGCGAGGTTCTTAGTGAGAGTGTTGGAGCAAGGTTCTCGAAGTGGATCTACCACCCCAATGGGAGAACAGAACCTTACAAGTCATTAAAGGTTAAAGCCGAGGTAGAATATCTGTTTGGATATGTATCTATCCTGTCCTGGAAAATCAAATCTTATCTTTCCTGCGTTTTACATTGAGTGAACATATGGATTTAAAACCCAATCTCGATCTAGAACCAAGGCAATCGTTTTAGGCGCAGACTCCCCATTTGTGTAGGTTATAGTAGTAAAGGTAGGGGGGCTACGACAGTAAAGGTAAAGGAACCACCAAAGATAGAGGTAGCAGCATCAATGCCAGCAGCATGGACGGGTGACCAAGTTTTTCCTTAAGGCAGTTTATACGCATTTAACCGAGCAAAAACACGCATTCGTTTACCCATATCCACTTTACTGAGTCTCACTAGCAACTGATCCGAAACCAAGATAAGAAACAAAGGCATTCGCCAAGGCAGGAACAGCAGATTAAGAAGCAGATGGCTCACTACCCCTTATAGCTTCGAATTGTATAGTAGTTTCCCATCCTTGCTTACCCATTGCCCTATATATACATTCCAGCATAGTTGCTTCAATTAACTAAGTATTCCAGAGCATGGACAAGGCCTTTATATCCTTTACTGGGGCAAATTACCTAATGTGTCCCAGTGCTTTTACTGCGTTAGCCAACGTAAACTTTTGTTTTTTAGTGACCTACAGATCCATATGCAGGTAAAAATACAGTTGGAAATAAAAAAGCTTTCAATCTATATCCATTAGTAGTGGATTACCTTATTCTAGTAGCAGAGGTATTAGCATAGCTAGGGCCCGCATTTTCCGATTTACCTTTTCTCAATGAATGGTCCTATAAAGGCAAGGGCAGTCACCCCAATTATAGAACCAGAATCCTCACCTGTTCTATAGCCGGTTACATATCCTATTCATTATGCTAGTGACCTTGTTGATCCATATCCCGTTCCATTC
>JABCMJ010002315.1:0-23249 GCA_014822125.1 Arbutus unedo
AGAAATTCAAGAATATATTACGAGCAAACAAACATTCAAACGTCAAGTGAATATGTTGCCGGAAATTAATGATGATGCGTTTGGGGATGATGAAGATGATGTTGTGGAGCTAGTTGGACGTGGCAAATCTATTGGGAGTAGTCAAGGCTATGTTTCTAAACCTAAGCCGCCAAAGAAGCCAAAGGCTATAAAGGGCCTATGGATATATTTTTCACACCCAATCCTACAACGTCGTACAAAATCGTAAACAGAAACAGACAAAAATTGATGCAAATGACCCTTACAAAAAAGAACTAAGAAATCAAGCGCTTGTCAGATTCACGAGGTGGATATATGATGTAGGTATTCCCTTTAATGCATTTAACTATGAAAGTTTTGGACCTATAATTAAGGCTATTAGGCAATATGGTCCGGGGCATGAAGTCGCTAAATTATCATGAGACACGAGTTCTCTATTTGAATAGAGAGTTGAAGCATACAAATGATTTGATGAAAGATTATAAAGATGATTTGGTGAAGTATGAATGTTCCATAATGGTGAATGGGTGGACCAATCAGAATTGAGGGACTTTGATCAACTTTTTAGTAAATGGCCCAAGAGGATCAATGTTTTTAGAGTCCATAGATATCTCAAGCTATTCCAAGAATGGGTTTAAAATGTTTGAACAACTTGACAAGTACGTGGAGCAGATTGATGAACGCAATGTGATTTAGGTTGCCGGATAGTGCCTCGGCAAATGTATACGCCGGTAACCATCCATTTCTACTATTTACTTCATTAATAAGACTTTAGTACATTCAGTAGCAAAAGAATTTCCGTTTTTATTGCTTATTTCTTTTGGTCTAAATTTCTAACAGGAAAACATTTGGAAGTAAAGCGGTTACATCTTTATTGGACTCCTTGTGCAACCCACTACATTGTTCGAAGACATCTTCAAAATACCACACTTGAAGTTAGTTTCGAAAGGGCCATTACTATGAACGGTTACATCTATGCTCGAGCAGGCTTGCTCAAATATGATGTGACGGTTCACGGGAAAAAGAAATATGGTCAAGCATACGAAAACTAAATTTACAACCGCTTTCCTCACATTAGTAAGGATTCATCAACAAAAGAACAATTTGAAGAAAATGTTTATTTCAGAAGAATGGGCAAATAGCAAATGGACAAAAGAGCAACAAGGCAAAAATGTGGCCAAATTTGTTATAATGCCCTTTTTTTGAAACAACGTTGTTTATACTCTTAAGTTTACGGATACTCTTGTCAAAGTGTTGAGATTGGTTCACGCCGAGAAAAAATCACCGATGGAATACATTTACGAGGCAATGGATAGGGCGAAAGAAAGCATAGCAAGGTTGAGAAATATCACAATGTCTTCAAGATCATTCACCACAAATGGGATATCCAATTGCATTGTCCGTTGCATGCTGCTGGGCATTTTTTGAATCTGGATTTTTATTACTCAAACCCAAAAGCTCAGTAGGATTTGGAGGTCATGGCTGGAATGTATAAATGCATGAGTAGGTTAGTTGAAGACTACAACATTGAAAATAAGATCGTTGCTGAAATGACCACGTACATGAAATCCGAGGGACTGTTTGGATTTTCAGTCGCAATTAGACAAAGAAATACAAGAGCACCAGGTAATCTACCATAATATATAGCCAATTACCTACTTTGACTATAATGGCTAATTATTTATATTTCATAGCTGATTAGTGGACTGCAATTGGTTCCCAAACTCATAATTTGCAAGATTTTGCCATCAAAATTCTAGGCCTTATGTGCAGTTCTTCCGGTTGTGAAAGAAATTGGAGTGTGTTTGAACAAGTGAGTATTTACCTAATGCATTCTTATTTTCTAGTAGATATTTTTTACTTTCTTGTATTAAGTAGTATTTTGGTCATAATTATTGCAGCTCCACAACTAAAAAAAAAATAGACTCCAACAAAAATGCCTCAACAATTTAGTTGTTATCAAGAATAACTGGAATTTGAAACATTGATATGATATGCGAGATACATTGATCCCATTTCCTCATCCGATATTGATGAGAGCAATGAATGGTTGTGTGGAATGATGGATGGAGAATCAAACGAAAATCATGAACCGGTGTTTGAGGATGATACTTTGACGTGGGGTGATATTGCTAGAGCTTCTGGAGTTAGAGAAAGTAACAAAACAACTAGAGTAACAACATCAAGAGTATGTCCAAACACGTCAAAGTGTTCTACGTTAAATCCATTACAATTGATAGATGAAGAAGAGGCCAATTCAAAGGACACCGAACAAGAGGAAGATGAAGAGGAATATAGATCCGGTGATGATGGTGAAGATGAAGATGTTTATTTACTTAGTGTTGATTCTGAGGATGATTGGTAATTTAGTAGTCATTTGTTGAATTTAACGTTTTAATTCTTATTCGTGCAAGTGTTACCAACTATTCAAAATTTGTTAGATGTTTTTTATGGCCATTTTAGGTGATACAATCTCTCAAATTCATTGTCTTGGTGTTTACTATTTGAAGTATTCGTATGTGCTATATTTGCTTCTTTTTTTTCTTTTTGACTAGGTTCGTCTCGCTTCAATAAAGCCCGCGCTTAGGCTCCAAGAGACCTTCGCGCCTCTCGCCTTTAATAACTATGGGATAAACTGTGGATAACAAACAAATGTGGCCTCAAGAAGAGAGTCACGGAAGATGCATCCTCTCCCTGTGGTTACATCAACTAAAAACCTTGGGGTTACAGCTCACAACACTGGCAGATGAAGAATCAGAGTGCCTAAGATAGCTTCTACTGCTGCCAGAAATGGTCGGTTGACCAAGATCTCTAAACAATTCAACTCTTCGAGGGACTACCTCGATGGTCAAGGAAGCTCCTTGAGGCACAAGAAGGCCTCAGCCGTGATGTAATATCATCACATTGACTTCACAGTTTTCGAATTACATATGGCACATAGAAAATAACAGGACAAAAACAGAATCGAAATTAAAACTGCTGGAAAGCCATCATTCACTTGGTTAAGAGGACTACCTTTTGAAGAACATAGCCATCATGTACAGGGGCAATAGTAGTTAATCCTCCACCACTGAATCAATCAAAGGTACAGAATACGACTGGTTAGTTTCAGTTTAGCTATCAACCACACAATATTAGAACTGTAAGATATAATGAACTGCAGAACTGCATAAGCAGATTCAGAACTTAAAAGGAATTAAATTAAAAAAACAAAAAACAAATTTGTTCACTTTCCCCCTATAAATTAATTGGGGACATTTGCCAAGGTTTAGGACGTGATGGTTATATTTGTACATGCTATTATAGAGAATAATTGACAAACCCAAAGAACATGGTCAGTGGTCACTAGTAATAAAACAAAAGCAACACTAATGGAATCTAAAACCAGTAGTAAATTTGGGGATCAGTACACTGCATGACTTTGGCACACATCATACGTACACATGAATATTGCACGGAGAGAGAGATAGAAAGGTCAAGGAACAAAGCAAGAATTGATTTTCAATAATGTAGAGTAACTGATGAACAAAACATAGGAGCAAAATGATTCCTTTCAGTAAATTGTATGCAAACATCACACTTCGATTCTTTTTCTAAACATTATTAACATCATTTTTCCTGAAAGAATAATTACAACAACATAGAACAATGTCTTGCTAACCAGAGGTTCCTAGTTGCTCTTCATCTGAACATCTTTTATGGACCAATAAACTAATCTTCAGAATAATTATCTCAATCTCAAATACAATGCCCTCACAAGATGCACACACACACAATAGCACCCTACCTATTTCTCTCAATAATATCCTTTTCCTTCCTAGAGATTATGTAAATGCAACAGCAAGCATGTACTATCAATACCATTTGTATAAGGTTTTATCCAACTTCTGTATTCATCTAAGAAATCTCAGAAATCAAATATGCAATCAAGACACAAAAATCTCACAAGACTATCTAACGATCAAATGACAAAAAAGAGAACCATGATTAAGAAGTGGTACAAGGTATAGAATGTCCCACCTATCAACAACTAAAGAGGTAGCCCGTCCTGATGCAAAAGATGTGAGAACCTGTAATACAAGGTAACTTATAGCCATTTAAGGACTTCGATGATCTCAGAAAAGGGAGCGAAGAAAGCAGCTAATAAAACAACAGTTAGTATTTGCACCGAAAATCAATTTCCTAAAAGATGGAATAAGTAACATACAGCATTCTTGGCCAAAAATAGGGCAGGAACTTTGTATTTTTCAAACATAAGCTCCGCTGTCCTGTCAGAAAAGTAATAACTTTAACTCCTAAACAAACAGCCCTGTGCTGCACATTACAATATCAGAAACAGGCTGACTTGACTAAAGTTACACACTTCATTTATCATAAAAAGAAAAACAATAACTTAATCACTTAGTCTGAATGTAGCCATGTCAAGAAGTCTGACGATAATTAGCTAATGTGTATGAACTAGAATTTAATGTTTTTTGTACTTCAGTATAATGTAATGCTAGAGTTTGCATGCATGTGTAGCTCTGGGTCCGAGGAGATCTAAGGTTGGCTGAGGTAGGTTGTTTTGAGTCGATGTTGGCTGGAATGTGCTTGGTGTTCGATTCTTTTCTGTGTACTATTTTTGAGGCAAGCCTGTGATCCTGTAATTGGTTTTTTCAAGAAATTAAGTTACCAAAAAATATCTAAATTCACTTTGTAATTTATCAAATCTAACATCTAAAAAAAACTAAAGATCTGGTCAAACCAAAACTTGAGCCTTCACATTCATGAAGCAGGTCTACAAGTCATTTGACGATGTAGAAGTTCTGACTAATATGTACGCCCCTGACGAAAATCACAGCATGTCAAATGGAACATGTTTCTAACATCATTTAAGATCGTACTCATTATCGAACCTTTGAATAGATTCATCATATGCAGTAAATTGGCAAATATTCATACAAAAAAATGGGCTTGCAGGGGGAGAAAATATAGAGACCATGGAGGAGGTGATAGACTACGATTCATCCATAGTTTGAGAAGCTTCACACATTCAACAAAACCTAGATCTTTAAACTATTTGAGGTACGAGTTCATGAACCTTTATCCCCCCATCTGCTCTACATACAGTCATACTTCCTCTCAACTAATAGGCTACTGAGATGTTTCTTATGGCTAGTCCACAACCCTTTTTACATTGTGCAGACCATATGGGCAGCAGCTTCCACATGAATAACATTGTGCATTATTCCTCAGTAAAGTAACTAATAATCTCCATTGCAGAAAGAACAACTATCTCATTAATTATTCCATGATTTTCCCCAACATCTCATGAATATAAATATGTGACCCTGTTTCAAGTATTTACAATCATTTACTACCTATCCTGATATAAGCCACCAACTCTTTCGAATATTTAAACTGATTCACTGCTATTATCCTGATATCCACCAACATAAAGCGAAGGCCGTGTTACAGAAACCAGTTTGAGACTGCCTCCACTATAATACAATAAACCAATAGCGTGAACTTTATTTTATAGATTGTAGTTCTCTTCAACTTTGTTCATTCATAGTACCTGCATATGGATAAAAGTCATGGCTTTGCCACTAAAATAGTAGTGCTACATAGCTTCAGAAACTTGTGATCTAAATGTCTCCAGACACTCCACAGTATTATTTTGCATAGCTTACTTCAGTTTCACTGTTGAAACAGCATAATCAACACACTGCACTGTAGGACCTCCAAATTATCTCAAGTAAGTTTTTCCTTCATTTTTCTTTTTTCATTTTTCTTTGATTTTTGTTTCCCTCTGGAGTTGTATGAGGGATTTCTTGTCTACCAGAAATACAGTACGGTTTGCTTGAATGATGCAGCACCATAAATTTGTGAAAGATTTCAATCTTCAAGCTGAAGTTGAAGATACTCATGTCTTTGCTATTCAACCTTAAAGTTCCATGTGACCTAAATCAGCAGGTACCACAGTTACAGTCATTAGTATCCATATTAATGTCAGTTCACCAGAGCTAGACAAAGCAACTAGCACCCACTATTCCACCTCAGAAGAATCAATGTCAAAACCTTATGAAGGCAGGTTCCATGTGGCCTCTCTTTAACAGTTTGATGATGATACAGCCATAACAATACACAAGAACAATTACCCTCAAATATCTACAAAGTATACCGTGGATTAACCACCCTCCTCCTCCCTTTTCTTCTATAATATGGAGTTTTCAATGAACATTCTGTCATAAAACGTCCAAAATCTATATAAAAAGAAAGAGAATGTTATGCTTCACTAACGTCTAACAACTGAGTGCTGCATATACAAATTCAGGGTCAAAACAAAATATATCTACCTACAGAGTTAAAACACTATCCCACCTCAGAAGATGTCAAAATCATTTGTCAAATGTTACATTTCTGTGGTGACTTATGTTCACTTCCAGGAATCAAAGCTTCTCATAAAAGGCTTTTAGTCCAAGAATACGATGATCCTATCAAAAAGAATCACAGCAAAACTATTCCCTGACACAAACAGGCCCCAGTAAAAAAAATTGTTATATATCTTATACTAGAATCAATACTGCCAAATTGAGAATTGTTAATCAAAATCCTGATATTGTTGAATCATGAACCAAACCCTAATTGGGAATCGGAAGATTCAACAAACTATAAACCTTGATGTTAACTAACTTGTATACAAGATAATCCAATTTTGACACATAGTTGTATGGTAATTCGTTTGTAAGAAAGTGATTACACCATCTAGTAAGAAGACATTAAACTTCATCACAAAAAATGCGTATCCAAGTTCAATCAACAACCATATGATACTCTGAAAAAATAAAGAGAGGAGTCAACCTTTTCCCTTCCAGAAAAAATTAAGAAAAATAAGCATGAAGACATTGATCCTATTAAATCCTCCACACACCAAACAAAACTGTGCAAGGGGATTGCTTACCTTCATTCTAAACACTTCCTATTCTGGCTTTTTTCACATGGAAAACAAAGTTGAAAAGCTGTTTGGAATTGTCAGACTTGACAGTGAATCAAATGAATGATGGAGTGTGAAGCAATCCTAAATCGGTTCATTCCATCCCAAAATAAATTCGACGAATACTCATAACAATTTATGCATGACTTATTGAATCAAACGCGAACTAAATCGGGAACTGTAAGATTCTGATAACCACGTCAAGGACAATTGACTTACAGAAAAATACAGCTTTTAAGAAATTACGCAAACTGCTTCACCATGGACTTCTTCAAACTTAACTAGCTGTGTATTTAGTTGTCAACTTTGGATAGAAAAATAAAACAGGATCTACAGCAAACCAGGTTGGAACACTCCGTTTCTAGTTATAAGCAGACAGCCAGAACTTTTAAAGGGAAGACATTAAAATGATGTGAGAAACAAATGCAGCAACTTCGACGGATAAAAAGAGTTACCAGACGGGATGTCTGGCATCTGATGACTGTGACAACTCATAATACCACAATTGAAACAAAGATCATTTTTGAGAAAATAATGGCATAAATAGCATCAATACAATAAAAGGGCTGTAACTGCAAGCTTACTTTTCCCTTTGTTGTTGACTGTTAGAGGATGGCTCGGCGAGTAGCATTGGATGCTCTTTGGGATCAATCAGTAGACAATCCCTAGAATCCAACAACTATAATCTCAGTAGAATATTCACAGAGTACTTCAAGCGCAACAAGATAAATTGGCAGTGAAAAAGGCTCCGGAAAAAAAGGAAACAAAGAAAGAGATTGAGTGGTTTAAACAAAACATAGACCAATATGAATTCAACTTTGTGGAATCACAAGAGACTTTATCCTCGTGAGTGGAGAAATACACCAACAAATTGCAAACCAAACAACAAGTACATAATAGAATAATTTCCAAGAAAACAAAAACAGGAACTATAAGATGAATGTAGCTTCCGACATTAGAGAAATCGCAATTTTGACCTTGTGTTTTTTATCAATTGAAAGCAGAACAAACCACCACAAAATGCAGTTGCTCAATTCATGCACAACAGAATCAGTCTGCAAGCACGTCTTTAGAGTCAAGACTTGGGATGAAAATAATGCAAAATCGAAGAAAATAAGAATAAAACCACAGCACAGCATAACAGGGCGGAGGGTTTCTTGACATTTCAGCTTCCTTATGTAAGAATTGGAAAAAATTCTTTCAACAAAGATGTGAATTAGGAAGGATAGGTCGATGAAATATGAACTCAACAAGAAGAATATGTTTCTTCTCAGCTCAGCAAACTTGTTCCTGGAGCTAAAACCAAGCATATTTCTTTGGAACCTTTGCAGCAGATTAAGCTAAGATATTTAAGAACTATAACAGCAAAACAAGGATTAGGTGTGTCTCATCATAGAGAAAATAAATTGCTATCATTAGGCATCAATATTGATAATATCACTAGAAGGATGTCACGCACTGAACATGCACCTTGCCTCCCAGCATCTCTTCATCTATTTTGCAGCGTCCATTTTCTCCAGAGTTTGAGGTGGATCATGTGAGATAGGGATGAGGTAACACAACAGGAATTGCATAAAACACATTTGCTTTCTTTTTTTACTATTAAGGACAAAAGCATGGACATTTCAGAAGAATTGGCAAACAACAAAGGAATGGCCTTTCGAATAGTATTAATTAGTCCAACTGTTCTTATCGTTGTTGCTACGGCAGCTATTATAATATGGCCTTTCAGACAGTAACATGTTACATACTCTGTATGATAAATATGAACAAAACATGCATATCAATGAGTCTGTAGAGTTTGCTAGCGGTTGTGACCTACAAGCCAGGTGATACTGCAATCTAAAATCATGCTACCTACTTCCTCAACAAATCTTGTCGTAAAGTGGGAGTTTGTGCAGTGGGTGCTCCTAATATGTGTGCATGTGTGTGCGTGTGAACTACACACAAATATTTGATAAGAGCAACAACTTCCTTTAAAATGGATGGAGGACTTATTTGAGTTTCTTCCGTCACAGGTAAGGTAATTGAATTGTCACTCAATGATGAAATCTAAAACAATCTCACATAGCACACATCTTTGAAGACATTGTATCTATTTCTAAACATAGCAGCTATGCAAACAATTAGAGAAATTGTTTCAGACAATAGTAAACAACAAGAGGAGTCTATGACACTTCAGTGTGGGAAAATATTGCAGTATGAGGAGAAATGCTAAGGTTTCTCTAAGGTAGACCAAATTGTAAGAACTCAAGAACGCAAATATGAAAAGGTGTGAAGCTACAGATGATGGGAAGATAATGTGCGGCAGTGGCAGAGAAGTAAACGTGTATGCATAATGGAAGTCAAGACACTTGGTACAAATTTGTCAATTAATCTGGCAATTAAGGAGCTAAACTTACTTTGAAATTAACAAAAAGGGTAATATCTGAAGGTTGAACAGGTTTTTCATACAGGTAAGCTCTAGAGGGTTTTCCAAGGCTTTCAACCCACAAAATTTCTCTACTCTTTCCAGAACAGAATCATGCTTCCTAGTGGGAGCATAAATAACCCCATGGCACCCCTTAATAACAAGAACAGGTTAACAACTGGGAACGTGGAAAATTCAAACTTCCATCTCCCAGAATGACTATACTCCTGAAGTAAGCAATAAAGAGGTCAAGGGTCCGTGTACTTGTGTTTAGTAAAACTCCAAATATTGCACAGGGAAGTATTAAGTTCTCACTACTCTCTTCCAGTACTTTCCCAAAGGGATTTCCATAAGATTCTCTTGAAAGATTTTACTTACTACAGCAACCAAAATCACTTTCCTGACCAATCCAATCAACCCAAAAGGACAACTAAATCAAGGAGAATTATTCCCAACAATGACATTCACATGTTAGTGGTTCCAACAAACTGAGTAAACTATCTCACTCTCATAGAAGATGTTTTTTATATGGCTGAAAGATATGTACAAACATTAGAGCAGAAAGACAAGAAATATCAAAAAAGAAGTTGAAAATATTTGGATATTGGTTCATCAAAACATCAAACGATTGGAACAAGAACAAAATAAGCATCAACTACATGAATAAGATTACTGCTGACCTTAAGGCATGGTCCCAGATGCTCTCAACTATTTCCCAGTCAACAACAACTCCATCCTTTATGGGTGACAGCACCTGGTAAAAAAGACCAAAATATAAAATATCCTATAAAACATTAAACTATTGAAAAATGTCCCATAATACTCCATCAATGTAATCAATGAACTGACCTCCATATTATCACGGCGGTACCCTAAGGCTTGAGAGCCTACATATAGTTTACGTTTGCCCCTGGATTTCTCTGCGTCAAAAGGTCTAATAACACTCTTAGAATCTGGAATAGACCCAGAGTTCTTATCATCAGGGTCATCAAGTTCCACTTGATCAATTGATCCTACAACCTTCAAAATTACTCAAATATCACGGCCAACAATAGTTATAATAAATAGGAAAATACGCAGAACTGCGAGATATTACATTTGTGTGTGCAAAAAAAGGAGAAGCAGTAATCAACTACTGCAATAGAAACTACCAAATGATTCAAAGACCATACAGCACCAACCCCATGGGATTGGCTTGGTGGTCAAGGCTTGGGACTCGGAGGTATGCTCCCTCCTAAGTCTCAGGTTCGAAACCTCTAAGATGCTATTAACTCTTATGGGGCTAGTCCATACATAGCAAAAAGCTCTGACTTTAAATGGGGCCCCCGCAAATGGACGGTGGGATTGGGTTGGGGGTACAGCCAAAGCTGGCCGGATACCTCGGCTATCAAAAAAAAGGCCACACAACACCTAGGCTGCACATATTCCCAAATTGTTGTATGGAGAATTAGGTAGTTACTATAGCCAACGTATGAAGCATAGAAACAGATACCGGATATGGATACGATTCGTATATGGAAGTATGGAACGACCTAAGGAATTAGGATATAGATACGACAACATATGAGGATACATATTTAAAGATTAGTTTGATTATTTTATTATGCATTAAAACGAAAACCAAAAGCTCGAGCGCCTTCATTTAGTTGTTAATATCAAACATAGAATACATGCCAAAATCAAAAGCAAGCTAACACCAAAGAAAAATCATATGAAGAAAACCTTCACCAACATCAACTCAATCTGATCCTCTTTGCTCTCATTTACAGCAAGACTTGTGGATTTGTCATCAAATTCAATTATGAGTCATCTAATCTTTTCTTCGTCTTCACACGGCTACTCTTAAAAAGATTTGTTGTTTCAACACCTCTTTTCTGTTCCTTTCTCCTTACTTCACCTTTTTTGCTTGCCATAGGAGGGGAAGGAGTTTTCTTTTATTTTGCCTAAGAGTGTACAAGTTATAGTAACCCCAATTATGCCTGTAAAAATTATGTTTGGCCCCAGTGTCCCAAAAGAATCCTTCCATATTGATACCGCATCGTAGCCTTATCCCAGTGGTATCCAAAAATTGAAATTTTCAAAAAAAGGTCGGGATACTTATTTGGCATATCCAATACACTGGACAGTATCGGATGCATACACACATTTGAGAAGTACTAGATAAGCACATGGCAATATTTTCGGAGTATTGGTGCATAGTGGGCAACCCCAAGAGCCCAGTTCATGGCAAATAGGAAGGAATGCACGAGCCCGTGGGACTAGCTTCAAGCCAAAGGTTGGGGATACCCACACTACGTAACAAAAAACAGGGACAAATAGTACAGGCATGTAAATAACAGCAAATCACCAACAAGACTTTCCATTGACATTTGATCTTTTGGCTTGGAGAAAGTGACAATTAGACAACTACTATGACCACAAAATGACTCCAAAAGGAACTACAAAATCTATTCTACCTTAAAAGTAGAACTTGAACGAGGATAAAATTTTACATGTCTACATAACCAAACATCTCCTAAAGCATTCAATTATCAAAGCTCCAAATAAATTCCTTCGACATTGTTTTTAATTACTACTCAAAACAGCCACAGGCTAACCTTTGTGATGACAACTCCCGTAAACTTGAGGTTAACTTCGCACATACTACTCAAAACAGCCACAAGCTAACCTTTGTGATGAAAACTCCCGTAAACGTGAGGCTAACTTCACGCATAAGGACACATCTAAGATATGCAAGAGCAAAAAGACTTTGGGCATCCCCATTCACAAAAGATTAAAGTTAATTTGATAAAATTGACTCCTCTTATTAAGAACAAAAGAATCATTGGCCATACATCAACCAACAAAAAACTTAAAACCAAAGAAACAAAAAGAAGAAGAAAACAAAGAAGCAAAAACCATAGAAACATCCATGCAACTAGGAAATAACAATGCTAAGAGGGTTTTCTCTTAGTTCAATTTCACTAATAACATGTCTTCCTTCCATACTACTAATCCTACAAAGTACCAATCAATGAAAAATCTACCATTATAATTTGACATGACTAGCCTATGGTTCAAAAAAAATAAATAACTACAATTAGGCTCTGTTTATTTGAGCCCAAAACATTTGTCTGTGAAATATCTCATCAATCTTCTTGGGCTTTGTTGCACTTAATATGGGTAAAATGTTTTCCATGTAAATATCCTTTAAAAAATCAGTAAAAAGGTAATTTTGCAAGTCATTTTACAATTGATGATCCAGAATCTTCATCCCACTCTCTCCCTCCGATTGGGCCAATAGCTCATGGAGAATGGAGTTGGTGTCGTAGGTATGTGTTTTGCCTTGCTCAACCAACAAGTTGTGCAATCATCAACTATAGGTTTACATTCGCAATCTAATAGCATAAACAACCGCCTACCCATACTATGCACAGGAATTAACATTGAATGTGGAATTAAATTAGGAGAGAAAGCTTAAACACGATTGGAAGTTTGAATGATTATTTATCTTCATGAAGAGAAGACAATGGCTCAGAAAGACCTATTATGTTATTCTTCCAAACACCCTAACATTCTTCCAAAAATTAGATTGTGATATTTCTTACAACCTCAAACGGAAAATACTTTAACAATGACAATAAGTACCGTAATGGATTTACATGTAAACAAAAAAATTCAAGAAATTATTTTCCAGGGTAAGATGTTTTACATCAAAACAAACAGAGCCTAATAACAAAAAGTATAATTGACCTCTGTC
Source organism: Arbutus unedo (assembly GCA_014822125.1). Taxonomy (NCBI): domain Eukaryota; kingdom Viridiplantae; phylum Streptophyta; class Magnoliopsida; order Ericales; family Ericaceae; genus Arbutus; species Arbutus unedo. The sequence goes on from JABCMJ010002315.1 coordinate 13,144, forward strand.
TAAGTGTTTTTGGTTGCAGATGAGTGCTCCCAAATTCTAAGTACCAAACAATGCAGCTTTTCTTGTTTTAAAATTTTTCCTTCTCCAATATGGCATGCAATTTTTAAATTCTAAAACAATATAAGATTCAACACTCCACCCTACAGGCCTACATTTTGGTCAAACGGTTTCCTTTGCGCCACTTACAGGCATAGCCATGTATGCATACCGAGAATTTCTACCTTTATCCCATAGACAGTTCCTAAAAGTGTTATCCACTAAATAATATCCATTAAATAAATATTAATTAATAAAAAACTAACTAACAAAAACGCAATACAGGCAAGATTAACTGGAATTGGGAGTTTTTACTTCCCTGAAAAAAACCGCGAGACAAGTCACTGAAAACTACAATGCAGCTCAATGACATAAAATCAAAATCAAAACTAACAACTAAAATCTGTTAAAAAAATAAATTAAACAAGTGCTTACAGATGGGAACACAGCTTTAGGGGAATCTTCGCCGGCGTAACCAGCTTTACAGGTGTGTGAACCCAAGTCTATTACTATAGCCGAAACTTCATCTGTTGATGCACAAAATAGACCAGCATTCTGTGAAATAATGCCAATAAACCAAACAAAGACCCTACACAGATACGAATCGAAACTATATATGTATATATACAGATATGCAAGTCGGGAAATGCAAGTACTGACCTCCTCCGTACATGATTGCCGGCTTCAGTCGCTGAGTTGAGAGGACGTCGATTCTTACTTCTACGTCTGTGTGTTCTTTTCGTGGGTTTTTGTTTTGGGGTTTTGAGACTCGTTTTGGGGTCGGGAGAGCGGGGGAGGAGCCGAGGAGGTTCTATGACCCGAGTTGCGTATGTACCGGGTTTGGACTTTCTATCGGACTTCCTTTCCAAACACTTGCACGTAGACTTCTGATTTCCTAATCTCTCCCACTGTACTAGTATATAAACCCTATATAAATAAGTTATAGTTTTTTAAAACTTTATTTTTACTACACTTTAGTTACATATGACATGGGAACTCTTCTTTCTAATTAATTTCATGATCTTTCAAACCTGAGTATCCATTTATTATAATTGGTTATTCAACTTTCAATTTTTAGACATTGTGATATAATTTTTCATTTCGTATTCATTAGGTTCACCTCTAATTGGACGTGACTACAAATTCTTAGTCAATTTTTGAACCCAATTTTGAATTGTATCTTTAAACTCAAAGAATGGGTACCCATTTCGCCTTTTGAAATTCGAACTTTCAGATTATCTCATTATGTGTTCTGAAATGATTCCTGTAAAACGTAAAAACTCTTGATTGCCTCATGAAAAACATAGACTATAAGAATTCGGATTTCTCAAGTAGGGTGCGAAGACGTATTTCCTGAAGTGTGCCTACAACTTGGGACTGCAACAAACCCAAGACATTACGACATCGATAAAGCTTTGGGAACAAACATACATCTATGCATAGATTTTCACCGTCAGGTCGATGATTAAAGAGGATGATTCAGATACTTGAAGATACGTTATAAAGCTGCATACAAGATTTCCAAGGATCGACATGGGGAGTGACGTCCAACAATAATAGAGTTCCCTTACAACAATAACTACTCGTCAAGCACTGAGATACTATACAAATCACATACAAGCAATCTTAACCACCACCTGCATATGGAACAAATATGGGAATCCCACCTTCTTAGGACCATTCGAGGTTCTCACGATAAATGGAAAAGAAGCACAACGATTAGCATTCTCACCTCAACTCGAATGAGTCCATAAACATTTTCAATGTGTTGAGAAATTACATATCATTGCCAACTAGCACTAATAACTAAAGGGATGTCACACTAGATAAAGACACAACATACGAATGGATACTAGCTCAAATTTGATCGAGGAGACTAAATTCTGCAAGGCAAGACCATCAAGTTGGTGAGGATTCCTTAGCCTCATCAGAACCTGGGGGAGTCAACCTACGAGCAGGCGAACGCACTAAGCGTTATTCAACCCGGCGTTTCAATTCAATACGATCCGTGAAATTTCGATGACAATATTCTTTTAAGGAGAATAGATTGTAACAACCCAAATTTTTTGAAGATTTAAGAAATTAATTAAGGCATTTTTCAACCCATATAAAAAATAATAATTTTTAACGACATTTTTTTCACGACATTCTTTACATTTTGACATTTGGTTAGTAATTCGAATGATTGGTCTATAACACAAGTGCACGTGTGTGTAGTACCGGATTAATTTTTTCAAAACCATTTCTCTTTAATTTTGGCCGTGCCTTATTACCGATGAATGTTGAATCCTTGGCGTGAAGTATTGAATCTACAACTTTTATCACCTTAATAACCTACAAAAATTAATCACCTTATTTTTTTGCCAAAACCCATGGGATTCCGCACCCTTCATTATCGACATTATTAAAAAAAAACTATATGAATAATAATAATAATAATAATAATAAAATTACCAACATTGATATTATTTTACATTTATTGAATTACCGAAGTAAAGTACACCAAACAATTGATTTATCATGCGAGTGCATGAGTGAGTGGAGACATGAGACCTACCAGATTATGTCCCAATTCCTTTTTCCCATGGGACATTTCATAATAACTAAGTAACCAAGGATGCTTAGGACTGAAATTACTACAAACAGAGCAAAAGATCACTGTGAAAAATTGTGATCTTTACCTTTTAATTTCATGGTGTATCCGGGTGTAATGAAAAGTCCGTCAATTTTTGTTACGCTTAAAAATTGTGATTTAAAACGGAACAAACAATCTTGATTTTTGTATAAATTCATGATTAAAGGTACCATACCCCGTGATTAAAACGCCTATTCAACAATCACGGTTGGACTATAAACCGTGATTCTAAGTTATTCTTTGTAACAATCACGGTTGGAATATAAACCGTGATTGTAAGTTATTTTCTGTAATAAAATATTAGTTTTTAATTTTTTCTACAAACCAAATTAATTAATACCCCATATCCGATAAAATAAACCATAAAAAATCACATTATTAATAGCACCAAAAAACTTTTCTAATATAAACCAAAAAATTCATGACTAAGTAACCAATTCCAATAGTACTAAAGAAGGTAAACACAATCCATTAACCAATTGCAATCCATGATAGAGTAAAAAAATTAGAAGGTAAACTTGCAAAATAAGTTCATCAACGCCAAACTAGCAGCAGAAGTAGAATAAGCAGAAGCAAAACAAGCTCTTCAGCACCAAACCTTAAGAATTTCTTTCAAACCTTGTCAAGCTTAACAAACCAGCTGCAAAATGGAAAGTCGCCCCATTAATCTCCTTAGTGACTTAAATATGTTTTATTTTCAAAATCACTAGCAGTTAAGTATCAGCCGTAAAGCGTTCAAAAGTTGCAGCAGCCGCAACAACAGTTACAGCAACAACAGCCAAGCTGCACACATTAGCAACTACCTCAACAGTAGCCACACCACCAAGAATCGACCAAAAGACTCCAACAAATAGGTAACAACATCAGGCACAACAAACTATGGCATAAAAAGTATACTTAAGCGTACTGTATCTTGATAAGGAAATAGAAAAGAGAACATTTAGAGTTCTCCTAAAGAAGTAGACATGCAAATAACCAAAAATTCATGAAACTCACAGAGTTAAACCACCTTTCTTAAACTGACACACAAGGCATCATTAATGAAACACCATCATAAAATTCTAAAGAAGATCAAGACACCATCATCAAATTCTAAAGAAAATCAAGGCACCATTTTAAAAAGGACAAGGAAAGTGAATTACCATCATAAGCCGTACTTTAGAGGTTATGTTCCAAGACCAAATTTATCCATTCAACTCGTACTTCATCGATCTCAGCCGTGGTGTAAGTCTTCTTCCCATTGAACTACATAAAGAACAATGAAAAGAAGATTTTTTGTATATTTTATTTTTATGAAAATAGTGAAATAAACTAAGTAATATCATATCATGTTTGTGGAGGATGCTCCATCTTTAATAACTTGATGGAGAATGGGTTGTTTCTTAAGCAACCCTTTTGTTCCATTTTCATATACAATCAATGCAACAAATAATCAAATGTCCATTTAGTGGATTTTAGTTAAATCCAACGCAAAGACAGGAATGTCAAACGTAGTATAGCTTGATTTAATGGATAACGACATCAGGAGGCAGATTATTACCAAAATCAAATCCAACAACAGAGAACACGATGGGAAGAATGAGAGGCAAATATGGAGTAATATATGTTATGAAATTCTTTGAATATCATCACAACCTGTAAGTATTAAGGCGAGAGATACGTACAGTAAAGGAAAAATTAGGATGCTATTTTGCGGTTCGTAGTGATTCTTTTCGATTCTTCGACATGAGTTCTTCGTCTCGTCAGTTTCGAATCCAGCTCTTCAATTCTTTGATTCTTCAATGCGGGCACTGTAAGGAGAGTTCAGTCGATGGAATAGGAAATGGAGAGTTCGGTCGATGGAGAGGGGAAAGGGAAATTAGGGCGCAAAAATAAATTTTGAGAATTTTTTAGGTTAAAACTTTTTATCACGATGCATATTAAAACTGAGATAGATTAAAAACAACAGCCTTGTTTGGCTCCTAAATTCTTATAAATGGCTTTTTTTATGTTTTTAATCTTGCCTACACATAAAAATCGAGATTAAAACGTATTAACTACAATCATGCTGTTATCACATACCGAGATAAAATGGTACTATTATCACGGTTGTTTTGGAAATGTGTGATTAAGAAGACTTTCGAAAATAATTCGTCACGCTTTTTATAAAACTGAGATCTTTTTAATTTTTTATGCGTGATCTTAGACCATTATTGTAGTAGTGAAACCTTGAATCCCGCCATGAAGTCTTCTAGATTCATACACTTACTCCTTTGAAAAATTTCTAGCATCTTGAATTCCCAAACCAATTAAGTGTAATCTTATCCAAAAAGCCATTTTCACAATCCCTTAGACACTCAAACCATAAGCAAAACTTATCCCTCACCAGTAGAAACCAGTGAACGTTCATCTACGAGTATGGGAATTTTGTACTTGGGAATCACATTTTTTAAAATTCAACACCATCTTTTAGATTTCCTAAAAAAATGCTTTGGGTTCTGAAAACCACTTGGAAAACATAAGAATTCATTAAGGTTGGACCTATCTTCTACAAACTATAGACGGGCTCGCTTTCAAGAGACCCAAGTGAAGGCGGAGTAAATTAGGAAGAGAAAAAGGTGACTTCTAGGCCCCTATTATGTAAACATAAGCGTTTCCGTTTCCACAACCACTAGATCCGTGAGCCGGGGTGGAGAAGTGCGCCATACTCTTTTGATATAAGTAGGTTTCTCACTTTTCCTCACGCTAAGTAAGGCTAACCATCATCTACAACATTTCACGCCATTGAGTAGAAATGTAGAGAAGGATTGGAAAGAGAATTTTGAGTTTTAAAGAGAGAGAGGGAGTTCTTGCTGAAGAAAAAGAAAGTCAAAACCACCATTTTGACCATTGATCCTTCGCCGGAATAGCATAACGAGGTTGGATTTCATACCTTCAACCCATAGATGAAATAATTTGTAGATTAGTTGCATAATTATTGTCTAATCGCATAACTTTTAGCATAATCACGTAATTTTTTCTTAACTTGGGTATTGGCCCAAACAATGGAAATTTGTCCTAAATTCACTACACTCACACATGTATACACTTTTATAGCGTTATGATGTCCACGAATTTTCGTAGAATTTTGTGAAAGTAGAATTGCTAACTCAATCATATTCTATTAACATTATGTCATTATGCCGCGTAGATAAAATTTGTCGTGTTGTTGAGATTCTGGAAAGAGATGGGATATTGTTAAGATTCTAATTGAACCGTAGTGTTGTTGATATAATTTTGTTTAGTCCTATTTATTGTAGTTATGTTGTCCAAATTTCTAGAAAACCATTGTTACTTGAATATAGGGAAAAACTTGGAGTTATATGTTAGAGACACTAGCTCGAATGGCGATTGAGACATGGAAGGGGACAATGTTAGGTGTACATTATAACTTAGCTTATGAGTAGTGACAAGTAAGTGTTTGTTAATAGAAAGAAAGTGAACTGGTTTGGATGGCCCGTCGTGGTAATGTTATTGTTATTTGGGCATCGTTCCTTATTTGGTTTGTTTGGACGTTGTCTCATTTTAAAGGACCCCAACTAGGAGTAGCTGAAAACAATTAGAGGTGACTTTGGGGATGCCTACGATGGCGGTTCCGGATCCCGAGGGAGTGATGACCAATGTCTTGGGCATCCTTGAGCCTATTAATGAGAAACGACTAAGGTTTGCTGGTACCTGACCTGGTGAAGCCACATGTCATGGAATCTAGATAAGATGAGGTAGTTATTGACCTTAATAGATGGCAAAAGCCGGATCGGTATTCAAGTTAGGTACTTAACCTTAGATTACGGACCCTGGGTAGATAAGACCTGGTCAATATCAACTGAGTATTCTATGCTAGTGTCGAAGGGTAAGATCGGATTCCCGAGATGGAGATCCTACCAACTTAAATATAAGATCTATAACAAACCTATGTGTTTAATTCCGCTATTTATACTCTGTTTACTTTACTCTCATCATTTATCTATCATATTGTTCATATCTTGTGTTTATTCTCCGGGTATAAAGTTTTACTGAGTTTCATTACTCTTGGACCAATTTTTCTACCTCTTACATTTCATGCCAGATGTAGAAGAGTAAAATAAAGAGCAACCCGAGTTGAAATAGCCAGGCTTTGAAGCTGAAGGCTACGATGACACCTGAAATATCCCATACCCTTAACAGCTCTATTTTTAATTTAAAATTGCTTTGTAAATCCAAAAGGGTATTTTCATAATTTTTGTTAAACTTCCACAACAATATTTTATTTTATGTTCAAGAATGTATGGAAATCTTGTTTTCATTAATAAAATGGTATTAAAATATCTTATTTAATGTTTCAATAAATTCTGGCATTACAAGGCGACTATGTGTAAGATTCGCCCTAAGAGCGACTTATGGCATTCTTAATAATTCATTTCATTATAAAAATAATTAATTAATTAATTAATTATAATTTCAAATAAATCAGATGATTTAGGAATCACTCAAGATTTGTAGAAGAAAAAGTCAATAAATTATTCTCGATTAGATATAAATTTCAATCAATAAGTTGTGCAAAGGAAAACAATCAACTATTTAAATTAAAATTTCAAAAAAATAAAATTTGAGAATTCACTCAATATTTTTCAATGTTCATATCCAAAATACATCGAGTTTCACGATGAACCCAATTCAATCTGAATTTTTCTTTTGGATCTAGGAGGTTCAATTGGACTTTTTTTAGAACAAGGTCGCCTACTTGCAGCTCGATGACTCGGACCTTCTTGGCGAATGCTCTTGCAATACAGCGTGAATAGCTTTGCACAAGACACGTGACCTTTCGTCTCCATTCCTCGATGAAATTTGACTGCTCGAATCTTTTCTTTATCCATATGGCTTCAGGGATCTCGCTTTCTATCAGAACTCTGAGAGACGAGATTTCCACTTCAACTGACAATACGCCTTTCATCACTCCCCTACTCCTATAAAATAAAGCAGTGACCCCTCTCGCTCTTCATGGCTCATAAGTTGTGCAACGACGTAAAAAATGCTTGTCGTCAATTGATGTCAATTAGAATGTGTATCCCAAGCACATGATCAAAAGCTCGGCTGTAGCATAATAATCCAGAAGTCTAGAGTTGAATTTACGGAAAACTAGAAACTTAGAAGTTTATCAGGAGAAAGAAATAAAAGATTTTTGGAAGTTGTGATTTGTTTGGTAATTGATAGTAAAGATTTAAATCATATAAATAAAGGCAAGATTCAATTTTTGGGTTCAATATCGATCGCAACTCCAAAATAATTTAATCCTCTATTATAACTCAACTCTGGTTCTATAACATCAAACATTCGTCGGATGATAGAAAAATCATGATTTAATTGAAAAACTAATAAAGATTGATAATCAATTTATAATCAAGAGAATAAAATATTCTTTCAAACCAAAATATTGTATCGATCTAAGAATTATGTGTGCCAATAAAGATTGTATATACACAAGAAAAAATCTTACAAAAACTTTTGATTGATTTCAAAATAATTCTTGAGTAATAAAAAGATATTAGAAATTGAATATCATAGATGAGGATTGAATTACCTTGAAAAACATGAATCAATGTTTTATCGTCGAATCGAATATTTGAAAGATTAGTTCCTCGAGGATTTAGGGGAATCTATGAGAAATCAAGAACAATATTAAAACTAAAATAATTTAAGAGCAAGAAGAAAAAAAATTCAAGAAACTTTATTTCATTTTCCAAAATCTGGAAATAGGAGTGTTGAAATTAATCCTAGACGACTATTCCGTCAACAAAAACTGATCTACACGATCAACTAGGGTTTCTAATACATACATCTAGAAGTTAATACTCCTATCTTGATTAGAAAATAAAAAGATAAGGATAAAATAAAAGAATAAAAATCCCATAAAATAAGAAAAATTCTTATTTCCACCCTATTACCGGTAATCCTACCGATAATACATGTCCAATTGCGCTAATTCCATATTTTCCCAAATTTGGACAATTACCGGTAATTGAGTTCCTATTACCAGTAATTGCAGGTTTTGTCTTTGATCTTCAGCAAATCCAGGCAGTGTCACATATTACCGATAATTCAGTACTTATTACCAGTAATTTAGTACACTATTTTCAAATCTTCAAATGGGCAGTGTCTTTTAGTACTACTGGTAGTACTGCATTCACTACCGGTAATTGAGGCTTCTGCCTTCAGTCTTGACTTTTTGCTTCTAACTTCTAGACTTGATTTCCGTTAACGCCCCGCAACTCATAAATCCCTACAAAATACATTATTTGCACACTAACAACTAAAACAAGCATTAAATGATAAAATTATATAAAACTCAACCGATAAACAGTAAACACATGCAAATCAAGGGATTTGACATAAAATATAGGCACTTTTGAGTGTGAATTAGTAGTGGAGAAAGCCAAATGGGGGGTCTGGTCTCATTAGAATGAACATGAACCGTAAAGGTTCATAAGGGACAAATAGGCATAGGCGATAACAACTGAATTCGAGAACCGAGTGGGGTGGAAAGCCTATCATTTAAGGACCCGACCCGTAATTTGAAAGATTAAGAATTTAAAATTTTGATTAATGGAATCTTATTGGGAATAACAAGAGCATCTCTGAATACTCAAATTAGTTTCATATTGCATTAATAAAGAGTAAGAAAAACGGTCGAGTCGATGGCATCAAAGACAGAACGAAAATCGGCATTAAACATGTCTTAGGTAGAACTTCTTTTTCGAAACTAGATAGAACTTTACCAAGTCCAAATTATTGTCAACTACCAGATCCGCTGGTCCACAGGAAGTCATTTTATGGAATTAAAAGCGTCTTATCTTCTCAAATGAATACGCTAACTCTTGCTTTCTTCGCTCCTACTTGTGATGCAACACCCCATTTTTTGGATTTAGTTAGTGTTCCGCGAGTATATTAAGCTTCTTTAAAGCAATTTGCGATGTTCACATCTGTTAGCGCGCATCAAATATAGAAAATATCGATATATAGTTTTGTCTCTTTCTATATCTCCTGAGAATCTCATTTTGACTAAGAATACTTGTTCGATAGGATTCTAACAAATCTTTCGGTAATTTGTAAAAAACTTTTTCTTTATTAAATTAGTTGACAAGACTAAAAGACAAAGAAAAGAGTCAGAAAATTGACTATTATCTAGAAATCATGTCCTTTGTGCCGAAACATAAAAAAATAAGTGCATTTTTTTCGTTCTATATTCTTTCCACTTAATATAGATTGAAATATATATTTAATATATATACTTCAATCTATATTAATATTAATTATAATTACAATTTATTATTTCAGAATTAATAATATAATTATATTATTATATGTTAATTTGTAATTATTATAAGATATCCTTATAACAATATAATAAATAATAGTTAAGTAAAATACAAATAGTAAATCG
>JABCMJ010002325.1:0-39729 GCA_014822125.1 Arbutus unedo
AAGGGGGGTTTTATCCCCATCCAAACGGGCAGTAAGATCTCCGTAAACACTCTAAGTAATAGTTATGAACTGTGTAATAGCATGTACCTTTCACCTTGAATCAAAACCTTTATTTATGTACTTTTGCCATCCAATTAATCTGTATTCTACTTGGTTTTTAATTCTTCATTAGAAACGATTAGAAGTGCCTTCCGATTGTTTACTGATGAGATAAATCTAGCTTGTACTCTCCAAGTACTTATCTTCTACCATTAGAGTTTTATTCAACCTTAAATTACTCATTCTAAGTTGAATCGGCATTGGATTCCTCATCCTTAGCTAATTAGAACAACTCTCGAGATAATCGAGACTCTAACTTATCTCAAATAACCGTCCTTCTTAGGTTGGTCGAACTACTAACCATTTTTCTCAGATCGGCTAATTTAACGATGATCTCGGCATCATTCACGTGAGTGAGTGCATATTTTTGCTGAGCTGAATATCACATAAATCATTTATCTTGGCAAAACTAAAATATTCTCTATTTAAGTTTTACCTCCTTATATATATATATATATATATATATATATATATATATAGAGAGAGCTTCTAATAAGCGATCTCTTATTTTGCTGCGATACAGACCTCTTATTTCCTAATCAAATTTTGATGGTCCAAACCATTAAATGTGTTTGTAACATATTTTAAGGGTTAACGCCAGAAATTAGCTCAAAATATTATTCGAAAAGGCTTGATCCATTTAATTTTTCATAAAACTGTTTATGTCAGCGTTTATCAAAAACTGTTTAGATCAAACCTTTCTTAATATTGTTTTGAGCCAATTTCTTGCGGGTACGTTTAAAAATATGTTTTAAACACAATGAAAGGTTTAGATTTTCAAAATTTGATAAAAAAATAAGAGGTCCGTACTATAAGAAAATAAGAGATCCCTTATTAGAAGGAGACTGTGTGTGTGTTTGTGTGTGTGTAGAGAGAGAGATAGAGAGAGAGTAAGTTTCTAATACGAGATCTCTCATTTTGTTAAAATGAGAACCTCTCATTTTATGATCAAATATTGATGATTTGAATCAAACGCGTAGGGTTTGATCAAATCAATTTTTTATAAAATTATTCCTGTGAGCATTTATGAAAAACTGCTTGGATCAACATCTTTCGAATATTTTTTAAGCCAATTTCACGCGAATACACTTGAAAACATGTTTTAAACATACTGAATGGTTCAAATCATCAAAATTTAATCAAAAAATAAAATATCCGCATTTTAACAAAATAAAAGATATCTTATTAGAAGGGAACACACACACACAAAATATAGTAGGTTTATTGTATATATGTATATATTATCACACACACACACATATACACATGTACAACCCCGCACACACATACTACCCACTTACACCTTACTCATCACACCCACTCACACACACCCCTGACCCCCGTTATTCTCACATTTTCAGAGCACACAGACGCTAAGTATACATGTGTGTGTATATACATAGTAACACACACACACACACACACACACACACACAATATATATATATATATATATATATATTTTTTTTTTTCATCACCACTCTTCTCAAACCTAACCAAAACCACCACCATTTCCCGTCACCCCTCCCATCCATCTCCATCCTCCCTCACCCTTTACAGAACCACCCCCCTCTACTTTTTTGCAACACCAAAACCTCACTCAATCTTCCTCCTCCATTAAAATTTCCTAAAACCCTCTTGGCCCTAGGATCAACCAACCACCGATTTGCCTATAAAAAGGTGACTCTCACCCTCTTCCTCATCGCCTTTGAATCACAAAAACGAAGAGAGAGCGAGAGAAGTGTAGAAAAAAAAGACAAATATGAGAGATAGAGAGAGAGAGAGAGAGTCACTTTGAAGAAAACCAATTTCAATTCAATTCAACCCTTCCTACTCCTTCTAAAGTAAATTAGTCCCGAAGCTCCACCAAGCTTTAATAGTGTAAGCCGAAGGTTGAAAATGAACCATTGACGACCTTGCGACCGCCACCTTGTACCTTGTGGTCACGACCTTTTTGTTTGAGCAATAACCTACCTTGTGACTAAGACACTGATGTCACTACCATAAACTTGAACCACGCAACTAAAGGTTCCTACCTTGCAGATGTGCTGTCTAAACCTAAAGAGTGTAATTTTTGCTATGTTTTATTATTTACAGTTTGACCCTAGTTATTATTTACACATTAAATTCTTAGATTTTTGTTATCATATACTGACCCTTTGTTATAAATTAAATTTTTAACTCTGTTGTAAATTATAGTTTGACCCTCATCATTTTAGAAATTATAGCTTAGCCCCTCTAATTTTACTAAATTATAGTTTAGTTACTTCATTTTTGTAAATTATAATTTGGTCCCTAAAAGTTTTCAAAATTATGTTTTCAACCCTTGTAATTTGTTAAATTACCATTTTACTCTCTTCTAGTTATTTCAAACTACAAATTAAACTACATGTTAAATTTTATTACAATTTAACCCCCACTTTAACATTATGTACGCTTGATTCCTTATTAAATGAATTACATATTAAACCCTAGGTTCCGTTAAATTACAAATAACCTAGGATATGTTAAAACACACTTAATCTATACTCAGTTAAATTAAAACTTAGATCGTACCTCTACTTTAATTGCATATATTTTATAATATTTTATTTATTTATGATATCGTTGTTATGTTTTTAGTTTATTTATATTATTGCTATTCAAATACATGATTATATCGAATCACGATGCTAGCTTTGTATGTTGACACAAGTGTGGACTTTAAGATTCAGAACGATAGTTGAACTTTGGTAATTAGGATATTGTGCGAAAACCTGAAACTTGAAACCTTTGATGAAAATTGTGAAATTGAATTGTTTTGGACTATATATTCTTTGTTAGAATATTTATGTGTATCTTTACCCGTGATGCGACTTAAGCCAAGCTACTGCTTAAACATGAACTGTATTTAGTCAAACGACATCTTTAGGCAAGTACATGTGTTTAACTGTAGCTTGTCTTTCTCAATGTAGTCTAATTGTCGTCTAGTAAAGTATAGAAAGTACCTTAGTGTTGACACGGTGTTCGAAAAATGTAACGTTCGAGAACATAACGTTTGGGAGCATAGACGATCAAAAACATGACGTTCAGGAACATAACGGTTGAAAGCAGGATTAGCATGACGATTGGGGTTATTGGACCACAGCATCCTAATAGGAAATTGTGGTATAACATGTGGCCATAATCGATGTGTGTGATTTGAAAAGTCGAGGACTTGTAGACTTTGATAGTACTTAAAATTAGACGATGAATACTTGAGATTTTACTAGAGGACTTAGACTCGACACTTCACTTTATCTTATTCTACACTCATACATACGTGTTACTACTTTCGCATAAATTACGAATAACGTATCATTTTCACTTTATCATATTTTCTTAAACATTAAAAAGAGAATCCAAAGATAGAATAACTTATTTAGCCTTATAACTCATGGTACATATTTCGTGCCCCTGACATTTCACGTCAAATATAGGCAAAGACAGAGCAAAACCAAAATGCCTAACCCGTAACAACACATTTCCCAAGAAAGAAGCTGTTAAACCGTGATTCGCTTAGTTTAGAAAGCTCTAAAATGTCCACGTAAAGTCTTTGGTGAAAAAATTATTTTTTAAGTACTCTCTTAGTATTTTATATTTTTATAAGAGCATATATGTACTACCTTTATTATCAATAAAATGTTTAGAATTTAATTACTTTTCACTTTCATTAACGTTTTCGAAAGTCGAGACGTTATATTTACTGTAACATCTAACTTCTAACCAAATTAGACCATTGGGTGGAGCAAGCAACTTGGTTTACCCAAATTGATAATAGTTTCATATGAAAAGATAAAATGGTTGGATTTGGTTCAACTGGGGTTCCCAAGTATAGAACCACTATCTGAAACAAATATACCAATTCTTCTGTTTCCAGAACCATAACTACATAAAAACTCAGAGCCAGGCCGAATAGAATCTTTTTGATCCAATTTGGATCAGTTTGCGTGACCACACCAAGCTTGCACTAAAAATGCCTTCTTTTTTTTTCCTGGAAGTTGACAAACATGAGCCTACACTTGGTCAATGTTTTAAAAAGTCCTCAATTTATCATCACAAATCATCTACATACGTACCCATAAACATGTAGGAGCACGTTACTTGACAACTCATTTTTTTTTTCCTTTTTGATCACTGATACACAAAATTTTCATAGACATGAGAACCCAAACTTCTTCCATCAGTAGTTATACCAACAGGACCATCAAACGAATATGGGGTTTTAGAGTTAAATTCTGGTTCGTACTTCAGAAGGTAAATGAATGCTAAAATACCACAAGAATAAAAATCTAAATTTCCAAGTGCAATGACTTCCATGCACATCGATCCCCTATGCTTTGGCTTAAGTACTACATACAAAGCTACTAGCTCAAAGACCAATCTTCTCCCTGCTTCCGCCACCTGCAAGAAAAATTATTTTTAAGGCAAAATTGGCATTTCATTATCTAGAGAAAATATCGTGTTGTTACAAAAGGAAAGAAGAATTGCCAACCTCTAATTAGGAATGGACATCTTGAAGAACTAGTGCCGAAATAAATTTATATATTAACTATTAAACTAAAAATATATGTATACACAAATAAGTATGTACACAATTTGCCTAGCTCACAGGCCTCATATCTGGTGGACAAAGGGTAAGTTAAGAAATGACTACATTATGATCTACCTTGTGTCAACTAGCCATTCAGATTTCAAAGATCCTAATGATATGAGATATAAGCATGACAATTTACCAAGAAGATGCACACCTGATGTTTAACTTACTTCTTAGAGGCATGCCTCATGCCCTTTACAACTAAGAAGCAAAGACACCTTAAATATGGTAGTGTGTTTGTATGTCGTACAGTCGTACACCGACAGGTTCGGACACTTCCTGACATGTCAACATGTGTTGAACACTGGTGCAAATGTGGCCTATTATCATTTTCTATATTTCAGATCGGAGGCACTTCAGAATTGGGAGACACGGGCACTTACAAATCATTTGCAAACTGAAAAGAATTGTACCTTGTAATCCAGTCAAATATCTTAAATTAAAAAGCAGTTGGCTTTTTCAGTCCCACCTTCCTAAGTAAATCCCACTAAATTACAATTGTATGCTTGACATGAAAAGTAAAGGCAAGCGGAGTCTAAGGCCGAGCATCAACCAGCAAAAGGGGACAGCCATGCCAATCCAAGCAGAGCAACTAGAAGCCCACTCTACCTTTCTTTCTTTACCTTAGACTTCGTTCTTAAAGGAGACTCATTTTACTCCATACTTGTTGAACTTCTCCTAACTGGTGACTGTGTGTGACTTCCTGTGCTCTTTTTGTTAAAAATGGCCTCACATACCACTTATTTATATCCAACTAATTCAAATGAAGTTGTAAAACAAATCTACGGGACACACTTAAAAACAATCATATTAATTTCCCACTACCTTCCTACAAGTTTAATATTTGATTTTCATTATCAAAACCTAACAATTAAAAAAATGAACTATTCATTTCTTGTAATAGTTGAATTAATGTACATTCCGATTGAAAATAACAGCAGAATGCACAAGTCGTTAGGAGGAGTTCTGATATACGAGTAATAATGTATAAGAATGAATAGTCTAATTTCCTCTATAGGAGAAAGAAAACTTAAAAAAAGGCAAGCGTTACGAAACTACAATTATTGTAAACTAATGGGAAACATAACAATATGTTATTGTTGAGCACAGATTTTTTAATAAGAAAAAAATTAAATGAATTTAAGTTGTGTTTTCTTGAACATATCAATAAGCTAGACCCACGCCGCGAATTGTTTCATACCATAAATAAACTCGAACACTCAATAAATCCGTTGGACACACACATTCACATCTCTTACAACCAACCTCTGTTCTTGGAACAAATTCAATTTGCTTAGCTTTATACCAGTCCACGGTATCATTTCTAATAAATCTGCAGGACAGGCTTGAACACATTGACGACACATTGTACATGTATCATAAATTTTGAATATGACATTGGGTATATACATTGTTGAAGGTGATAAATTTCCAATCTAGTAAACTTAATAAATGAATCGTATTTAGTAACAAATCGAATCAATTGAGTTACCAGAATTTTTTCGAATCAATTCTGGATTGACTTATGAAAGAGCTAACATACTTTTATTTTTTATGGTTTTGAAAATATCATCACATCTTACGAGGCAAATAGACTAACTGCAATTAAATGGTGAATCAAACAAACTGCCATACAAAGTCCAAACACCGATTATCCAGGTCTCATCATGATCAAATTGTATACAGATTAGGATGTCGAATCAAATTCGAATCAGTGGATCTCAAGTTGAATCGCCTAAACAGGAAAAGAGATCAGGGAAAATGAGTAAAGAAAAAGTGATAAAACGTATCAGCATGATCACCGTGTTCACAGATTAAAGATCCAGACCCAAATCGAATCAGTTAATTTCAAGTTGAATTGAGTAAGTAGAAACAGATATCGGTCAATATGTGTAATGAAAGAATAATAAACAACGATCAAGTATAACCCCATCTCATTTCTCATCCAACCACTTTCTTTGTCAATATTACTTCAACTTAAGCTATCAGTAATATGAACGCCTAGGACTAAGATTTTTATCAAAAACTTTACATTCTACCATAACACACCTACTAAAGAATTAAACAAATCTACACCACCAATTTTTACACCTCTTCTTGAGTAATAAAATCAAAGTAGAATAACAAAACAAATTTTCCCATTGAATCAATAACTTTTAAGTTACTGTTGGTCCAAAGTCGACAAGTATTTCCCTCCTGCGCAAGCTTCATGAGTACATGTATTTCTTTATTGAGTGGTATACACTGAAAATCAGAGAAACACAAAATACATCGAAGGTGGCGAATGCTGCGAGCCCATGTCCTACCAACACTCATTGGACACTCTTGGGCTGGGCCGCTGGAGTGGACACTAATCTGAAGTCCAAACCCCAAGTTTTGATGAGATTACAGTAGCCCAAGGGGCTGAAAAGTTAACACTGTTAACGAAGATTTTAAGTGTACAAGTATACCCTCAGATAAATCTGCTATGAACATTAGATCAAAATGCTGCCATCCCTCCATAGAATTCTCTCCCCAACTCTCCTCTTCCTAAAAGAATTCATCTGTCCACCCCACCACCAACAACCTCCATCCTCACTTCTCTCTCCACCACGTCACCTCACCTAACCTGTAACGTTGCTCAGTCAACCTTTTTAAATTCTCAACTAAAATCAAAAGTCACCGCCACACCACCACATAACACCCATCAAAATCAAGCATCACCGCAAACTTCACTCCACCACATAACCAACCTAATTGGGATGTGAAACCATCATACGGCAGGGGATGCCAAAACACCAGAAGGCAAACAAAATCAGAGGGAAGGTCGACACAAAATCACGGGGAAGGTGGTGAGGACAAACAGGGTCAGAGGCAAGTTAGGTCAAGTTGTTGTGCCTTCTTTGGAAAGTCACCAACCCATACATCAAATCAATGCAGATTCACTACCATCCATGATCTGACCACCATTGCGATCTAGTTCACCTCCACTCGCCACTCTCAACCATGGTTGTCAAAATCACACGATTCGTTCGCGATTCAATTCACGATTCACGATTCACAGAAAAACAACACGAATCTATAGGTAAATCAATGTTTAGACAAAATTGATGATGAACCGTACAGCTCAGCGTTCGATTAACTGTTAGTTTTGCAATTTGATTCATTCAAACAATTGTTGCATTCGATGAACATAAATCACTTTTACCTATTTTTTTGGAAAAAATAAAAACGTAACTTCAGTTAATTTAAAAAAACTGAATCCATGCAAAATTTATTAGTCATTTGTCGATTAAAACACTTACTCTTGTTAGGGAATGTTGTTAGCACTTTTTTCTCAGTTTTATCAAACACAAAAGTAATCATTCTGGTTATGGTTAAAGCTAAGATACCTTGTTGCTATGAATATTTATTCTTATTTTGGTCAAATTTCCGTAGTTTATAAATCATGAGTCAATAGATGGGCTCAACATCTTTATAATATTATTATTTCCATATGCTAAATCGTAATTATTTACTCGGTTACAAATATTATTTTAGAATAATATCATTCATGAACGTGAATTTTGACAAATTGATCTCTTTAAGTATGATCACAGTAGGTGTCAAAGCCCCAAGCCAACTCACTACTTACCCTATGTTGCCATGTCTGCAACACCACCAATTCTATATCCCCTTTGGGGATGTGGTGGAGCTCGATGGGTGCAAGGTGTGGACAGCGACAAGTGCCAGACTCTTCATAGGTGGTGTATGAGACTACCTGGTGGAATAAGCCTCAGGTGTGAGTAGAGGATTGCTGAGTTGGTTCTGTGAAATGCAAAACAGTGACAAATTTGTAGCAGGATGAAGCGGAAGGTGGTGCGTGAGCCCCACATTGGGCAAAGGGGGTGATTGTTAGAACCTATCCCATGTGGAACATGTGGGGGGTCATCCATGAGGAGCACGTGAAAGGCCATGCTCTCCTTGAGGCAAACATGCGGAAAGCATGGTCATGCCTTCACCCGTGCTTGGTTTAATCTTCCCTTTCCCTTTGCTATATATGGGTGTGTGTTAGATAGCAAATGAGAGTGGTCATGGAAGTGGTCTGAATGTGGTAAGGCGGAGTGTGAGAATGTGAGAATTGGAGTGAAGTCGAGGCTTCGAACCTCCCCCTCTTGAGAGTTTTGTAACATATATTGTTTGTGTCAATATTAGTGAAATTTCTATCAAGTATTATTCTAGTGTGTATGAGATTCCTCGATCCCCAACACAAAGGTGGTAAGATTTGCAAACTTCACCAAATCAACCGGGAAAGCACTAGATATGGTCAAGGATTAAAAAGTATAAGATGGACAAGTCTTTACCATAGAACAATGAGCACTTATTGGAGGGATAACATGGGCCAAAGCAGCAACATGCCAAAACACTATTGAAGAAGCCTTGACGGATATCATAATTCAAGCTAATTATAGAAAATGGACACTAAAGTATTGTGAGAACAAGAGGATTGATTTGGGTCATGATGAGATTGTAGAGGGCCAAAATAATGAGGTGAGTGAAGCAATTACACATAACACTTGGGACAATGAGGACAAATAGTTTCGTCAACAAATTCTTGCCCTTGTTGTAAAAGGATTTTCTAGTGTCGTGGAAGGAAATTCAAACACGTGATTGACCAACTTACAAAGCCAAACCTCCACATTATATTGGGTGTTGATGGCCTGGTTTTTTACTCTTCAATATTACTTGAAAAGGCACTATCTGCAATTGGATATACCAAGCAACTATTTTTTTTTTTGTTGAACTAGCTGGATTCTTGTGCATTGGAATCATTAAGTGGAATTTTCGTTTCTCATGGTAGAGGACATAATGACAGAGAAATTCAAATGGCTTTGTTTAACTAAAGCTATAATTGACATAACGGACCTCCAAGATGAAATTAAGCTTGGAAATTTTCCATATACCTCCAGAAGTTGCAATGGCCTAAATTATGTCACGCATAATGGTGATGTTATGTACGACTTCAATGACAAAAACCAACATCAATTTGGTAAAGATCATGGGAAATTTCAAAACTGATGGGACTTTAGGCCGTCTATATTGTCATAACGTAAAAGTAATCAAACCAATATTAAGTTCGTAACAATTGATTTTATTGGAAGAAGATAGTACGGAGTGCGACTCTTTATTAAGATTCAAGTTCGAGAAGATTAAATTTTAGACAATTTGTATGCATACAAGTGCCAGTCTGTGCCACCCAGACGCGGGTGCAAGAACCTAGCACGGGTGTAAATCTAAGGGTCAGATGCATCAAACTTGAAAATATAGGATACAAAGATATGCATCTGATCTCAATAAGGGCATGGGGGATTCATTGAATGATTTATTTTTTACATTTTTCTAATGAACACAAGTTCAAAAGTCGGTGCACACAAGTAGTCTTTTAAATTGTTGTTTCCACAGAATTAAGCCTAGCAGCCTAAGTTCTTCTTTATATACTAACTAGAACTAGAGCCTTCAAATAAATTGTTTTCAGCTAAAATCACTTTATCTTGTTAGCCTCAATACAAAATTGCCGCTCTGGTAAAATTGAAGAGAGCACATATGACAGCAGTTGGCCCCTTTCCAACAATAACACCAATCTCCATCTTTTGGAAGAAACCCTAAGAGCGTTGTAATCTGTACAACCTTTGCAACACAACACAACTCCTCGTCTGATATCAACCCTCTCATCTTCGTTTTGGATCCCGACCATTCAAGATTGCCAACATTGCGTCTCATATGTTCTTCTTCGATTTGGTCTTCAAGAAACTTCCAGTCATCAACAAAGTTGAAGAACAACGAATATCTCTACATGTCGGCCTCTTAATCCTCTCTCCCTCGTATTTTGTTGCAATTCATGACTTGTCAAGTACAATAAAATCTTTTGTCGTGTTTGGCTCAAATCTCACACCCCCACCCATGCGGATCGTGTCGATATTGGTGTTTCACCCAAATGAAGGATCCGCGTAACCCATGCTCCATCTTGAGAAGTAGTGTTCTAAAAGTGGCGCAGCTTGCGCGCCTAAGTGCTAAGGTGAGAGGGAGGGCTTTAGAACCCCGAGCCGAGGCACATATACATGAAGTGCAATTGAGTCCCTTGAGACACGCTACAAGGCGCATGAGGCTCCAACAGTCCTGCCTCATGGTTTTCCATAAATCTGTACTCACATATACAGATTTTATATCCCAACCACTAGTCAATGAGGATTAAAACAACGGGCATTGCACTGGATAAAATCCTTTAAAGTGAACGGCGCTAATTGTTTAGCCCTAAATGAATCATACGAAACAAACACAACAGTCGAATTGTTGAAGTCTAGAAGAGAACCTGCCGAAATATCGATACACTATATACTTGTTTGCCACTGTCCATTATCCATTCTACTAGTATATGTTCTCAGAACTAAACATTAATACATTTGTATATGGATGTTATGCTTTTGTTCATGTTAGGCGATTTGATTTGGAATTTGTATTTACTGTATTCAAAATTTAAGTATTTGCTTATGTTTGAAACTTTGGCCCATATCAAAATTTTAATTATTTTCTATAACTTGTGCCTCACCTCGCACCTAGGCTCCAGGGGACAATTGCAATTCAGTGCACCTAGAGCCTTTTAAAACAATATTGAGAAGTATCAAGCAAAATAAACTCAAGGACAAAAAATTTTGAGAGAAGCTATCTGATGTAGGAGAAGATTCAACTATGTCATCTTGGAAGTTCTAGAATATATCGTTTAGAATTCTATGGTCAAAATTGCTTGAAAAAGGTGAATAGTCAAATAGTTTTTTTATTAGTATTAAGGGCACGTGTCTAAGGGTTGAAAAATAGGAGTCTAGGAGTTACGTTTTCGTAGTCTTTATTATGATGTGTTAGGAAGATAATAAGTCATACTAAGAAGACTACAAGTTGATTGTGGATTAGTACAAGTAAGGCTATAATCCTAAAGGAAAGTATAGCATAATCAAACTACTTAATTTTCTCATATCCTTAAACAGTTCAAGGCGCTTATCTTTTCTTGTGAATTCAAGAGACAGTATCACAATGAGACGTGAGCTGGAGCATATACATGAGAGTGCTCAAAAAGGGAAAGTAAAGTGAACTTTACTCCATGGGTTAAAAGGTTGGTACAATGAACACTTCAAGACAATATAATACAATATAGAAAAACTAATATCAGTAACATACCTTCAAAAGGAAAAAAACTTCATTTTCTTTGGAAGCATGAGTCCATGATCCATCCTGATCTGATTTTTGCTTCAGCAAAACACCATATAATGTCATCCCAGATCCTTAGATAAGTCTGCTTCACCAGCTTCATGGGAACTTCACAAAAGAATCTTTACTAAAGTATCCAAAGCATTAACTAGTGTTGCCCCCTTTGCTTTGAACTGCATCAGCAAGTGCCTTCTGTGCGGCTCTCCTTTTAGACTGGATTTGGCAAACATATTCTGCAACAATGACATGAAATTTGGGAGCAAGCTTGCTCGTAGAAGTGACATTAAGACCGGCTTTCCTCAGGGCCCTTGTAACATGTTTCTCAGCCTTTTCCAAATGAAGCGGGCAGAGAGACGGAACTGCAGATCTTAGTATCGGTTTCATACAAAGAGTAGGTCCCGTTGCTGAACTGTATTGCATACAACTGTACAATCAGGATATATTTTGCAAATGACTGACTATGTTCTCATAAAAAACAATGGGCCGCCAAGCCACCTCTTACTAGGCCACGTATTATGTAGTGCAGTGGGTGATATTGTCTGATGGGAGTACCAGATGGCAACACTCATCACCATCTAAACATTATCTCATATACAGAAAATGCATCCTTCGTAACATCAGGGGAAAAAACAAATTTGCAAAATGTTGTTGCTACATAAAATAGCAGACAACAGCAACATTGCATGAAAGGAACAGGAAACAAATTTGTAATACAACTTTGGCAATCACCAATGAACCTTTTTTGTTGAAATGAAAAGTGGGATTTACACTGAATTTCTACCTTTTAGGGCTTCCTTTTACGTAACTGTGGACTTCTAATTTCACAACCAAATAAGGCACTCCAACTTAGGTATCAGCAAATGCATACTTTTTCTATCACACCAAGTGCCTACAAATCTCCAATCTATCACACCAAGTGCATTACTTCACATTTTCATATCAACTCCAATTTATATATTTTTAAGGTCTCCATGTCCCATACCAAAGCACAAAACAACAAAACACCACAAATTAATTTGAAATTTTTTAAACTTGTTTACTCGTTAAAATGCTACAATCTCTAATCAAAGTGAAGCCCCAATTCTACTAAACCAATGGTAGCAACTTAATACATGATCATAAAAGCATCACAAATCCACCCATCTAGATATATAGATGAATAGACATGGGCATTGTGGGAGGTCAATAAATCGCATTGCCGAGCCAAAGATATCCAAGAACCAGCACACTATTGACCCGCAAATCAAGGCCTGGTTCAACCACTGTGTCACCTTGAACACACCACCTTGATGAATAATAAGCCTTGGACGACAACCATCCCAGACCAAAAGCCATCCTAGTTGGCAGCGCCGACCAAGGCAAAAAGTGCACGCTGTTCCATCCCATGATACGTTAAAACATCCGACGTAAAGGGATGAGAAATACAGAAGACGCACTCGAGTGTATTCACCAATTCACTCAATTGATTCCTATAAAAAGGAATGAAGATTCATAAGGAAGAGAGATAGAATGGAGATTGATCGATTCTAGATCGATTGCAAAGATATTGCTAGACATTACAGCACAAATTTGTAAGTAACACTTAACACCGTTAATTGGAAGTACATACTTCCTCGGCCCAACTCAGTTCTCTAAGCTTGTCATATTGCAACTGCTAACTTAGCCATCAAAAGGCTTCTGATCACCGATCGAGATGTATGTGGTCGTTTCTTTTGTAGGAGGCATCCCAAAAAGACGAATTGCGTAACACTTCCAGGACAACCTCTCTCAGCTCCAAACGGACTTGCGAGTGTACTAGTGGCCCAACAAAGTCAAGAGTGCTTTGAGGATTAGGGTGTGGCCCTCGTTTGACCCAACCAACTCACTAACCCAAAAGAAAATATTACTTATTCTCCACCATAGTTATCAAAGCAGAGAAATTCTAAGTTCATTGCCCTGCAAAAAGACCACCAAGATTTGAAGAAAGTCATGACAGAACAAATGGCATAGCAACAAGCTACTCTGGACAAAATTGGCAGTCGATAAAGGAACATACGAGGCTATAGCAAGTAGTTATGCAAGTGTTCCTCCGCCAACTTTGGCCTATGGGCAATGCCTAGTAGAAGATCCGGTTGACTAGTCTGTACAGGGTGCCACAATAGAACCAAAATTCAATAGAGACCCTGACCCCAACCTATTTTTTGATTTGTTACACAGCTTAGAGAGTTTTTTCCCGCTGTCATCAAATGACCAACGAAAG
This sequence comes from Arbutus unedo, assembly GCA_014822125.1. Classification (NCBI taxonomy): domain Eukaryota; kingdom Viridiplantae; phylum Streptophyta; class Magnoliopsida; order Ericales; family Ericaceae; genus Arbutus; species Arbutus unedo. The sequence goes on from JABCMJ010002325.1 coordinate 14,172, forward strand.
AAAATGTGCAATTAAACTTATGTAGACTAAAAATTTCAAAGGGAACACACTCGTTCGTAGGATTTGAAAACTGTGCTAACCTGTTTACTTTCATCCACCAACTTACAAGCAGCGAAATGTCCTCCTTTGGCGATGTAATTAGCGACGTGGGCGTCCGATCAAAGAACCTGGACGTTTGGATGATAATTTGTTTCTGCATTATCTAAAAAATACATACGAGAGAATGTGAACGTATGGCACTGTGCGCCTACCAGACCTATCCACTCACGATTTGGTTTCCATAGAGAAGCACGCCACTTAAAGAACACACCAGGTTGTTCTACATTTTGGCTACTAAGTCCTAGTTTCTATGGGAAGAGGATGTTATGATCACCGATTCACCGTCTATCGCTCCTTGCTAGGGCTTAAATTTGTGAATCTCTGGCAAACTTCTCTAATGCACTTTACCATATGACAAATGTGGTCCAAGGCTCCAAGCAGCCCTCAAATGGAAGCAGCACAAAATAGTGCTCTTGTTCCTTCAATGGACACTACAATAAGAAGTGAGAAGACAGTAGTGAATCCCATTTGTAGCAAGCTCCTGACCAACCTCCCCTTGCAACTCCTCTCCTATTCTGCCTTCATATGAAGATAATGGCAAGTCCCAAGAATTTTCATTGACACGGTTTCAAACATCATGTTAGGAACTGTACTTCTACTAAAATTAATGTGACCACTGTTTCAAATGAATGCGGTAACCAGGTTTGCTCGTTACTAATGCTATACCAAAAGAAGCTGTCAAGAAGTTGGGTTTCAAAGTTGAGGCACGACCTAAGCCCTTTATTGTGGCATGGATCACTAACATGAACCACAAGGTTCATAAACAATGTCTCGTTACATTATTGGAATGCATAACGTCTACCTCTTAGACTCTGCCACATTCACTTTGGTCATACATGTTGAGGAAAAAAATATAGTAGAGTCCGTGATTTGCTCCTTCTAAAGTTATTCTTGATCATTTACTTAACTTGTCTATGTTGAGTTCTTTTCAGCGGAGGAGAATGGATGGTGCAACCCTTGAATGGTTGTAGCGTAATTACCTGCTTTGGAAGCCTCATCAAGACCAAGGGCCCGGCACACACAAAGAAGTCTTTTTGGTCCAATAACTGTTTTTGTTAGTATTACTATTAAATAGTAAGTAGGAGGAATTTAGTGTTTAATTAGACTACTCAAAATGGACTGTATTCTATAGTCCATACATGGCAAGTTTAATGGGGTAATCATTAGATTTAATTAATGAAAACTTGAGAGCATTTTGAGAATTGTGGTTGTGGCCCTCGTGTCTGCTTTCTTTACCCTCTCTCTATCTTGCATGCATAAGCATATAGGTTTATACCAAACCGATGGGTCCTTAAAGGAAGAGCACTTGGCTTGAGAGCAAAAGGTGCCTAAAAAGCTTGCTACGGAGTTAAAGAAGACCCAAGAATTGCTCAAACAACGTAGATGGTTTCCCTATAAGGAAAGCATTTCACATCAATAATTTAGAGACCACTACGGTCGTCAAAGAGCGATTGCATGTTGCGTGGCAATCCAAGCCATGGGGAGATGGTCCTTTACTGTTTTATGTTGACAAGAAAGGCTTGTCTCCTCTTCAGTACACACTTTTGCACATTGTCAACAAAATACCACAACACAATGAGAGTATTGCATGCCCGGAACATAGAACAATTCTGAACAAAAGAACCCTCCCACCTCTTACAGACAATCATCCAGCAATAATCTCAAAGTGCTTGGAAGCAATCTAATACTATTGAAGGAAATGAAAGATCTTGGATTTCTTGCTTGTTGGGTCTCTGGGATCCTTTCAACTTTCTCAACCTCTTTTTACCACTTCAAATGTCATGGGCCATCGTAGCTTATGAAGCACGGGTAAAGGTACTGCATACGAGTGCAGTATGTCACAAGTACGGGCTGTAGGTAAATAAGGAAAAACTCGGAAAAAAAATTATTACTGGTATGGCAAGATTACATATAATAGTATGTTTCACAAATAATTATAACGGTTATATCAAATATATGTCATAAAGCAAACAAAATATATCAACAAATGGCAAAATACTTGTTCTATAATCTTATGTAATAGGAAACCTCTAGTGTTTATTTACCCCTTTGATACGCTGTTAGATATGGACTGATCCACTTCCCAAAGTTCAAGTAAAATGCCCTTAACTACATACTAGAACTCATGTGCCCAATACAAATCTGGTAGTCATAAATCTTCCAATGTTTTTTTTTCTTCCAGAGCATAATTCGAGATGCTCAATAAGCATTGAATCGATATTTTCTATCCCTTGGTTCCAACATTTTATCCTTAATTGACCTAGGAGGAGTTCCCCTCTTTCTATTTTTTCTTTCCTATTTTACTAATGTGATTCCTAAGAGAAGCATCCATTGTTCATCCATACATGTCCCACCCAACTCATTAAACCCAGATTTAATGTAATCATGTTTTCTTTTTTTCGTGGGTGCACCAAACTAGTTCTTTTGAATCTACTAAAATATAACAAGAAATAGACAAAACAAAAACTTAGATTGAAAAAAACATGCTATTATTAGTAAATATCAAGCAACTAGTACAACAAGAATGTTGGGGAAAAAAACCAGGCAACTGAGTCATACCCACAAAAGTACCTGCTCGTACCCATGGTTTACCCATGTACTCACATATTAAATGTACCGGTTATGTTGACGAAGCGGAACATACCATAATTACCGGATACTCGTACAACAACATTTTTGGAGACCGCGTGCTTCATATGTCGTAGCAAAGATACTAAGAGACATTTCGACAGCAAGGCGATTGCTTAAAATAATAGTTAGATCTCAGAAAACCAATTACGAAACTTGCCGTCATGTATGAAGGAAAGCCGAGTAAATCGCAGCCTATTAAACCCTAGAACTGACATAGCCTTCCAAAAAACAAAAACCAAAAACTAACATAACCATTCAAGCTCTTATAGTTCTTTTGGGATAGTAGATGAAAAAAGAAAAGAAATTACTTCGGAATCTCATCAGAGAGCAAAGAAACTAAACGTTTGTATTCTCTCACTATCATGTTCAGATGAGTGCAACATCGATGGTAAAGAGAGGGATATGAATGATATTAGCTTTCAAAAAACAGTTTTCATATGAATAAACAGCCGACCAAATTTTTTTTCTAGTCAATTCTCACCATTTTTTAAACAAAATTGGTTATGTAAGATTTCTCTCTTTCGTCTGTTTCACCATTTCTAACGCGATGTGTAAGCAAAATCAATTCCCTTCGAGTGGCCTCTCAAGGGATTCAATTAGCAATTTAAATCAAATTAAATCAAAATATTCCATGTGGGAAATTATTGTCACCAAGAGAGCTAGAAAGACATAACCGAACCTCTTGGTTGCGTAGCTGCAACCCTTATATAGCTTCTGCTTCGCATCAGACAATATATGCGAATGACAAAACCTAGTCAATGCCATCGCCTTCGTCTTGCACCCATGCACCTCACACCGACTTGCATTCCCAATCAGTCCCAACCCTAACCCTAATTTACTGTTACTTTGGCTGACGTCGTCGCGATTGAGATTCCCTCGGTTTTCGTCTTCCTGAAAGGGGCTCTTTCCGTACTCCCAATAGTACTCTCGGAACTTCAACTTGACATCCTCCATCATAGACCAGTAATGGTCTCTGTAGATCATGGTCAGTTGCTTGAGGCGGCGAGACCGCCGCTTCAGGACCTCTTGCCGAGTCAGGAACTCGGAGCTGGACAAGGCTGAGTCCTCCTCGAATCCGTCGATCATCATTGCAGAAGAAGGCGCATGGTGTTGGCTGTTGTTGATGGGCTCAGCCATCTCTGATGAATCGCCGCGTAGTCGAAGAGGGGTAGGGTTTTTGTCGTCTGTGTTGCTAGCGGGGTTAGGTTTAGGGTTGGGGTTTTGAGACGGAAGAAAGAGGCGGTGATGATTGCTGTAACGGTTGCTCGCAGAGGCCATCTCCGTCTTCGAATCACGTTCGGAGGAGAGAAGAAAAAAAGAAATATAATAGTGGCGGAGTCGGTATGGCTTTTTAAATCATCACAAACCAAACGAATTGGAATCGTCTCCGATGTTTCTATTTACAAAAAGTATAAGAACAAGTATCTTCAGATACACGTATATCTGAATTTTATATATTCAGATATAAATGTCTTTAAAATGATTTGATGCACTTGAAATCAACATTACTTTTTATTTTAATCATTTGGGAACATAATTTTTGTAGTTAAAATATAGGTCCGAATTAAAAGAGGTGGTTAATTAAGAAAATGTTCAGTTAAACTTTTAATTTATATTAATAGAAAGGGGTTATGTAAGACTTGATTTAGTTGATATCTTGTGTGGATGAATTAGAAGGAATTGTTAAGCGAATTTTAAATTATTTGATTGTTTTGCCCCCTAATAAATTACATACATAAATCTTACTTTATTATATTAAATAATTATTAAAAATAAAAATTAGTGGATCCTAACTTAAATCAATGAGTCAAATCACTTAAAATTTGTCCTTTTTATTAATTTTTTGAAAAAATAATAAAGACTTAAAGAAGTATTATTCACAATAATTAAGATTGATATTTAAATTATTATGTAGAAATTATAAGAAAAATTATTATATGAGAGTAATTAATAAAATATTTATAGATGTGAATTCCAAAACCTTAATTACCCTCTCAACATAATCTAATCTATTTTTCTATGAATGTTTGATTTTTAATTTATTAATTTATTCTTGTCTTTGTTTGTTCATATTTAGTTAAAGTCAAAATCAATACTTTTGTCAACTAAGTTAAATTTTAATTAATGCGATTTATTTAGTTCTCCTAATAAAAATTAAAAGTCTCTGTGGGTTCAATATCACTCTTGTCATGTAATATTTCGGTACAATTCGTGCACTTGCGAGTATAATGAAATTTCACAACATCATACACTATATTCTTATACAATACATTTTTCATTTACTTTGCTTCCGTGGGCCATGCCTCTACCATCTTTTATAAAATACGAGTGAAGTAACTAAAATACCATAATTTTATTAAAATACGAATTTAGTACAAGAGATAGTTGAAATATATTCAAAAAGACCATTTACATAAAAAAATAGTTTAAACTAAAGTCAGAGCAGTCTAGACTAATATAAGTAAATCACAGCTTCACTGTGTCTTCCTCGGGATAAGCAACATCGTGCGGTGTATAATCTGGTTCGGCTCCATCATCATCGGTACCTGGCATGAAATGCCCGGACAAAAAAAAGTTGCACCATGAGTTTTGACATTCAAAAAGTTATCCTACCTTTAAGTTCTCTTTTGAATGTTTTAGAATGATAACATGATGTGTAATGTACAAGAGTATAAAATAATCAAGCTTGATAACATTATGCGATAAGATAAGTACGAAAGCAATACGTATAAATTAAACTGAAATAGTGTAATTGAAATCATCTGAATAATTATCACAGTGTATATCAGTTCCAAATATTCTATAAGTACTCGACTTAAATCAATACATTCTAAAGTATGAACATGTCATATAATATCACCGATTGTTCCAAGAATGACCTGATCATATATTTCGAATTAACAATTCTAAATCAATAGTTCAAACGTATGGTGCTTCCGAATGATAACGATTCCGATCACCCGACCAACCGTGCTTCCCAACCACAGTATCCCCCAACCACACTGTTCTCGTTCGTCATGTTCCCAATCAATATGCATTCTCTAGCATTATATCCTTTCGATCTCGTGTTGGAACATTATAAATTTAAAGTTTTAAGAAGGGGACCATTAGACTAAAAAGGACACAATAGGATTAGATATAATTTCGACTCAGGCGTAACTTGGCTAAACATTTGAGACAGCTAAATGTAGTGCTTGGGAGATACACCGCATGGGTTTATCACACTTTTGGTTAAAGTCAAAACTCATAAGACACATCACGGCTGAAGGCAACCATAAATATTTTAACTGAAAATATTGTCCACAACAACTAAACGTATGTCATTATCAGCGTGTTTAACGTTCGGGTATCCACGGGACACCTTGCGTATCAACAATTAGTCATTGCTCAAGAAATCATAGTGTATTCATAGTATCACATGCTTAACAATTATTTTTAAGAATTAAAATGGTAATCATATAACGACAAGATTTGATATATAATAAGTAAATATAATATAATATAATTTTTAATAAGTCTAAAAAATTTATTCTAAAATAATTTATGTAATTATAGTATAAGAGTAACAATGTAATTTAATTTAAGTGAGCTTAAATTTTTTAATAAAATTTACTCAATCTTAATTATTTAAATATAATATAAGGATAGTAATATACTTCATTTAAAATGTGCATATAATCAATAAATTTTTACCCAAAATTATGAAATTTTAATACAAGGATAATAATATAACTTACTTTAAAACGTATTTGTAATTTAAACAAAATTTAACACGAGATACAATTTAGATATATGTTTATATGATAGAACCTAAGTCTAAGGGTAAAGAATAATAATATTTATAAGTACAGTGATTCAATTATAATTTATTTTTAAGAAAGTAATAGGTTTTAAACTATAATTATATAAATTAGGGGGATTCTGTAATTTTATTTAACACAATGACAATTTTTATAATTATACCAAAAGTGGTATTTTTGTAATTATATTAAAAATATACTAAATGGGATAAATCATAAAATAGGAATCTATACACAAAAATATGGTTATAATATTCTTAAGAGGGCTAAGTTTAATAAAATTGCATAAAAATTTGAAAACAACAGTTGTCTTCCTCGTTTTATTTTTTCGGTTCTGTTCGTTCTTTATTTTTTCTCCGTCGAGATTCTGACAAGCTTCTAACTACTCTAGAACACTCAAATCGAAACTAGGACACGAATCTAATGTTAGTTCGAAGTTTCGGCGACGTTTTGAGATGTTTCGATTGTGGTTTGGCAATAGCAGCGGTTCTTCCTCTTCTTTTTCTTCTTTCCTCCTCTTTCTCTTCTCCTCCTCTATTTTCTTCTTGTTGTAACTCTTTTGTGATGAGTTTAGAGAGGGGAAGGAGGTCCTTTTTATAGGAGGAAGAAGGGGACAGCATGGATGGTCGAGAGGTTTTTGCGAAGATCCAAAGGTGGAGGTTTGGGGCGGCCGTGTGTGAGGACCCAAATTTTTTTTCCATTTTTATTTATGATCGGGACGTCTATTAGTGCACGTAATTGCTGTAGAATATTTGATTTGGACTAAGGTGAGTTAGGATTTGACCCTAGGGGTTTGTTTTGTGTTTTCTTTCATTGTCTAGAAGGGCATTGAGGTCATTTTACACACAAAAAACCCCCTTTAGATAAGATTTTTGAGCATTTGAGTGAGGTCACTAAAAAACTCAAGCTTCACACTCTCTCTTTAGCCTTCACTCTCAATATGTATCATTACTACCAATCCAACCAATCCACCCAAATTCCTTTGAGATATGGAGTAATCTATGTGTGCTTAACGCATATCCGGAGGTGGATCGTCGATTTGAAGCTCGGGGAAGGAGGGTTCGAGTTCTAGGAGCTATCCAAACTTGGGGTGTCATCCTCTTCACTAAATCCATCATCTAAACCTTGAGGTATGGATATAATACCTTATATATGTGTGTGTGAGTCTTAAGTGTAGTTGATGTGCATGATTTAGTCGTGTTAGAGTAGAATTTTGATTTTGGATCGTGTTCTTGAAGCTGTCTGGAAAATTTAGAAATCGACACGACCGCTTCAGCGACCTCCAACCCGCTCGAGCGAATTTTACAATTTTGGACACTGTTTAGGCGGATGTTAGGCGATGATTTTTAGCTCACCGAAATTTTTAGGCCGCTCATCACCTTGCTCGAGTGACCTTGCCAGATTTTGAAAATTTTGGTATTTATTTTAGAAGGACTTATTCATGGTTTTGGGACATTGTTAGATGCATTTCATCATGTTTCCGAGAATTCATGCATCATTAACACATAATGGATTTGTTAGAGTAAATTATGATAATTTCGCGTTGTGGCTCATTAAACGATAATGGTTGAACGATGATTGTAATTGTGGATTGTACTAGACTCCTTCGAGAATACTAGGAATGTAATGAACCCTCTTGAGTAATTCTAGGAATTTATAATTTGACCCATGACATTGACATTTTGAGGAGAATTATCAACCTTTCGGAGTATGACGCATTCCACTAAGAAATAGCTTCGATCTTTAACAAGTTATTTTAGCATATGTTGTTTTACCTCTTAATGTTGTCCATCTAATTGACTACTCATGTTATATTTATAGATCTTATGCAAATTCATTGTATCATGCCATATCCGTGACACATAGGTATCGATGTTTTTACTGGGCTTATAGCTCACACATTCTTTCATTTCAGGTAGCAATCCTAACCAGTAGATCGACGGACATGACATGCTTGACTGTGTGCATACTTTTGTGGGTTTAAACATTGAGTTATCCAATATCTTTTGAACTTATTTTTGAAAAGATGTATTATAACCCTACTTTGGGTATGTAATATTTGGATGTACCTTTAAAACTAAACCATTGGGAAAGGTTTTTTGATTCGAAATGACCTATTTTGAATGTTTTATTGTCGAAAAATCTTATTGACTTGACATGAATGGAAAGTTGGGATGGTTAACTTATCATATGAGAGATTATTAAGTAATTATATATATTTGAATTCTTGTGAAATTTGAGGGCGTGACAAGTTAGTATCAGAGCATAGGTTAAAATACATTGAGATCGTGGGGAGACTTTTAGTTTCATTGGGTTCAAAATTAATTGCATTTAGACATAATTTGTGTGTTCTTGTGTGCATGACATGCATTGGCATTGCATACTACGTAAGGACCCTTGTTTGGGGATTCCTAATTGTCATTGGCCTTGTAATGGCAATAACTGGTTGACTTTGCTAAGTGTTGTTCTTATAGTTGTAGCATTATGCCTTTGAAACATGGAGAGAGATTGGGTGAGTCTCGAGGCCGAGGCCATTATCGCAAGATACCGTTAGAGGATGTTGTGAGTCAGCAGAGAGAGGTTCCACAAAAGGAGTGATTTCATGAGAAAGTGGAATAGAATGTCGAATCGCCAATAATTTTGGGCACATTTGCAAGGGAGTTTATAGCGGCACTTACCGAGGCCAATTTGCTGAATCAGGCTGCTAGAGCTCATGCCAGTGATTGGGCGATAGACACGATGAGGGAGTTTCGCCGCCTTAGTCCACCACAGTTTAGTGAAGAGGGTGATGACTTTCTCGCGGCCAACCATTGGCTCTCTGAGATTTGTGAGTTATTCAGAACCTTGTGGATGGTGGAGGATGACCTTCGGGTCAGTATTGTGGCATGTCAATTGACCGAGGAAGCAAACGAATGGTGGGAATCTATTCTGGGACAAAAGGATGCAAGAAGGGCCGCTAGGGTGATTAACCAGGTGAATGAGCCGGATGTTGAGGATATGACATGGACTGACTTTGAGAAGGGTCTTCACTCCTCTGTGAAGAGGCTTGTGGTGAGCCAGCACAAGATGAATTTTGCTAATATTGTTGAGTGCGCAAGGAGTGTGGAGTTACCCAAGGAAGCACAACGGGGTTCTAAAGTTTAGGAGCCGAGACAATCAAATATTGTGCCTAACTCTTCATCATCTAGGAGTTTTGGAAGTCAAGGGAGAAAGAGATATCATGAACCGTCTCCGCCACCGCAAAGCCGGTCGATCTTAGACCACCTACTCCTATTGATTCTAGGAGTAATACCTCGAGACCACATGTTGTGTGTCACCGGTGCAATCAACTAGGTCATGGTCGCAGTCAATGTACTGTGCAACCGAAGGTTTGTTACTCTTGTGGTTAGCTTGGCCACTTGGCTAGGAGTTGTCCTTAGGGCGGATTCACACAGTGAAGCATGTTTTGTTCAGCAATTGGGACAGGGTCATAGATAGCAGTAGCAATTTAAGGGTGCCCAAAGGCAACAACAGTCCTATTTCAAACAAACCACCACAGTTCAGGGTTCTCAAGTTGATAGGGGTGCGAGTTCGTCGGCACCTACACCAGGTTCAGGACAATGAGGTGGCTATGTGCAAGCTCAACATACGCAAGGGAGGACTTTTAATATCACGTCTACTATTGCACCATCTTTTTCACAGACTCTGGAGGCTTCGGTTGTGAGGGGTACTTTCCTCTTTTTTAACTCATTTGCAAAAGTTTTATTTGATTCTGAAGCATCTAATTCATTTATTACTGCATCTTTTGCACGTGCTTTAGAGTTAGAAATTGATTTGCTTGAACCTCGGTTGTCTGTTAAGACACCTCTTGGAGAAAAATTACCACTTCACCGTATTTGTAATGATTACAAACTCACTATCATTGATCGTCGTTTCACTTTTGATTTTATTGTGTTAGACATGTCTAGGTTCAATGTTATTCTGGGTATTGATTGGTTATCCAATTTCTACGCTACCATTGACTGTTTCAAATGTCAAGTCCACAAGTGTTCACCTGAAGACTATTGCTTCGAGTTCTTTGGAGAGCGTTAGGAGCCAATAGAGACCTATTTATGTGAATCCTGGGAGCGGAATTCGATCTATGCATTATTCGCAAGCTTGACACTTGATAAAAATGTATCCGCGCATGGAGAGTTGCCTGGTGTGGTTTGCAATTTTTCGGACGTATTTCTGAAAGAGTTACCCAGTTTGCCTCTCGAGAAATATGTTGAGTTCATGATAGAGTTGCACTCAGGTACTACTCCTATTTCTATGCCCCTTAACGTTTTGCACCGGATGAGTTGAAAGAGCTAGAGTTGCAGGACTTGGGTTTCATTCGTCCTAGTACATCACCGTGGGGAGTACCAGCCATGTTTGCACAAAAGAAGGATGGTTCCTTGCGTTTGTGTATTGATTATTGGAAGCTTAATCGTGTCACCGTGAATAATAAGTATCGATGCCGAGGATTGATGATTTATTCGATCAACTACAAGGCACAACGTGCTTTTATAAGATTGACTTGAGGTCGGGCTATTACCAGTTGAGGGTTTGGAACGAGGATATTCAGAAGATTGCCTTTCGGATGCGTTATGAACACTATGAGTTCGTGATCATGCCTTTTGGATTGACCAATGCGCCGACAACATTCATGCATGGACCTCATGAATCGTATTTTCCATGAGTATCTCGATTGATTTGTTGTGGTCTTTATCGATGATATTTTGATCTATTCACCTTCCGAGGAGGAGCACAAATCCCATCTCGCCATTATTTTTGAGCTTTTGAGGAGGCATCGATTGTACGCCAAACTTAGCAAGTGCGAGTTTTTGTTATCCGAGGTGAAGTTTTTTGGGCATGTGGTTTCAAGAAGTGATGTGTCCATTGACTCGGGAAAGATTGAGTCCATTATGAGCTGACAACGACCGAAGAACGTATTTGAAATCTGTAGCTTTTTTGGGCCTAGCCAAATACTACCGTCGGTTCATTCTTGATTTCTCTCATTTAGCAGCCCCAGTGACTAGTTTGACTCGTAAGGCGACATGCTTGTGTGGGATAATGCTTGTGAGACAGCTTTTAAGGAATTGAAGAAGCGCTTGACTAGTGCACCAATCTTGATTGTACCTGAACAGGGAGCCGGTTATGCCGTGTATTGTGATACTTTAAGGGAATCATTAGGGTGCATGTTGATGGAAGGGGTTTGAGTGGTGGCATATGGGTTGTGACAGTTGAAGACTCGCAAGCAGAATTATCTAACTCCTAATTTGGAGCTTACAGTCGTGGTCTTTGCCTTAAAGATTTGGCGGCTTTATTTGTATGGTGAGAAATTTGAAGTTTTCTTCACCCATAAGAGTTTGAAGTACTTGTTCTCCCAGAAAGAGTTGAATTTACGATCATGCTGGGGATGGAGCATATTAAAGATTATGATTTTGACTTACAATACCATCCGGGAAAGGCCAACATGGCTGCGGATGCTTTGAGCAGAAAGCCGATACCCTTGGCAAGCCTAGCGATTTATGAATGGAAGGTGGTTTGGGACTTGGGACTTTATGCGTCATGTTTTAAGGAAGTCCGAGAAGGGGTGACTTTGTGTAACTTGATGGTTCAATCGACTCAAGTGATTGATACCCAACTACATGATGAGGAGACTGATGTGATGCGTAAGAAGTTCTTTAGTGGCAATGCTAAAGATGGATGGATGATTCATGCTGATCGGAGTCTACGCTTCCAAGAGAAGTCATTTATACCCATTTTGTGCCGAGAGGATATTTTGAGAGAGTTTCATCATTCACCGTTAGCCGTTCATTTGGGAGGGACGAAGATGCATCATTACTTGCGTCAATAGTTTTGGTGGCTCGAGATGAAGTAGGACGTAGTTACTTTTGTGCCTTACGTGCCAACAAGTGAAAGCCGAGCATCAACGACACACCGGGAATTGTAACCTTTGTCCATGGCCAAATGGAAGTGGGAGAATGTTACGATGGATTTTGTTTCGGGTTTGTCGAGATCGTTGAGGGGACACGATGCTATTTGGGTGATTGTAGATCGTCTGACTAAGTTCGCTCACTTCTTGCCGATTCAAGTGATCGATTCTGTCGAGAAGTTTAGCCGTTTGTACATTTGGGAGGTCATCCGACTCCATGGGATTCTTGTGTCTATTGTATCCGATCGAGATCCACGGTTTACTACATGTTATTGGCAGAGTTTGCAAGCTACACTTGGTACGAATCTTCTGTTTAACACTACTGATCATCCTCAGATGGATGGACAATCCGAGTGTACGATTCAGATATTGGAGGATATGCTATGGGCTTGTGCTTTGGATTTTTGAGGAAATTGAGAAGATCATTTACCGCTTGTCAAGTTTGCGTATAATAATAGCTACCAATCTAGTATCGAGATGGCATTGTATGAGGCCTTGTATGGGCGACCATGTAGATCACCCGTGTGTTGGACCGAGTTGGGAGAGACAACCATTGTAGGGTCGGACTTGATTGGGGAGACTTTTAACAATATGAGATTGATTCACCAATGACTTTTGGCCTCCCAGGAGAGGACAACCGAGCAAATCAAAGTGATTTGTTAGAGATTACTTACAATGCAAAGCCAACAGAAGAACTATGCCGATCGTTGCCGCCATCCATTGTTGTTTGAAGTGAGCAATCATGTGTTCTTGAATGTGTCAACATGAAAAGGTCTATTACGTTTCAGACGAAAGGGGAAGCTTTCACCGCGATATATCGGGACCTTTAACATCATTGAGAAGATTGGAAAAGTCACGTATCGTTTGGCTTTACCGCTAACATTATCGAGTATTCACGATGTGTTCCACGTGTTGATGTTGAGAAAGTATGAGCTGGATCTATTACATGTGCTTAAATGGTCCGAACTTGAGTTAGAGGACAACACATCCTATAGAGAGAAACCGGTGAGCATCCTCGACTCTCGTGAGCAAGTGCTTAAGGGTAAGACAATTTCTTTGGTTCAGTTTTTATGGAACAACCAAGACATGGAAGGATTGATGTGGGAGCAAGAGGATAGAGTTCAAGAGAAGTATCCACACTTATTTGCCTCATGATCGTAGCGAGTTTCTTTCTTAAACTTGATGATAATCAGACTTGTGAGTCGTTTGATATAGCATGTGTGGCAATTATTATTGATTGGCATGCATTTACATGATTTTCCGGTTTATATTTTTGGACTTGTCTATTCACGTTCCTTGAATTCTTATTGGTATTGTTTTGATGCACTTGTATAATTGTGGTTTTCGAGTCTCTTCAACTTGTTGTGTTTCGTTGAGTTGGACTTGTTGAGCATTGTTTATGCACGACCTAGGTGTACGAAATTGTTTGAGGCATTGGATTGTTAGACAAGTATCTGGGTCTTGAGCATAATTATGTAGAGAGATATCCATATTGACACTTTTTGATTTTAATTTCGTGGACGGAATTTTTTTAAGGATGGGAGGATGCAAGGACTTGGAAATTTTTTCGTTTTTATTTGTTTGAGACATTTATCAGTGGACGTTATTGCCGTAGAATATTTGATTTGGGCTCGGGTGAGTTAGGACTTGACCCTAGGGGTTTGTTTTGTGTTTTTTTCATTGTCTAGAGGGCATTGAGGTCATTTTACACCCCAAACCCCTTTAGATTAGATTTTTTGAGCATTTGGGTGAGCTCATTAAAAAGCTCAAGCTTCACACACTCTCCATAGCTTTCATTCTCCCTTCTCTTTACCATTACTACCAATCCAACCAACCAACCAACCCAAATTCCTTTGAGATATGGAGTAACCTACACGTGCTCAACACATATCCGGAGGTGGATCGTCGATTCAAAGGTCGGGGAAAGAGGGTTTGAGTTCTAGGAGTTATCAAAAGCTAGGGTGTCATCCTCTTTGCCAAATCCATTATCTGAATCTTGATGTAGGGACATAATCCCTTATATATGTGTGTGTCAGTGTTAAATGTAGTTGATATACATGATTTAGTCGTGTCAGAGTAAAAATTTGATTTTGGATCGTGTTTTTGAAGCTGTCTGGGAAATCTAGGAATTGACACAACCGCTCGAGCGACCTCCAGCTTGCTCGAGCGACCTTTACAATTTTGGGCTCCACTTAGGCGGTTGTCAGGTGATGATTTTTAGCTCACTGGAATTTTTAGGACGCTCAAGCGGCCATCACCTTGCTCGTGCGGCCTTGCCAGATTTTAAAAATTTTGGTATTTATTGGATTTATTCATGGTTTTGGGCCATTGTTAAATTGTATTTCATCATGTTTTCGAGAATTCATGCGTGATTAACACATCATGGATTTGTTAGAGTAAATTATGATTAATTTCACATTGTGGCTCATTAAACGATGATTGTAATTGTGGATTGTACTAGACTCCTTTAGGAATGCTAGGAATGTACTAGACTCCTTCGAGAATGTTAGAAGTGTACTAGACTCTTTCAGGAATGCTAGAAATGTACTAAACCCTCTCAGGTAATTGCCAAGAATTTATAATGTGACCCATGACATTGACGTTTTGAGGACAATTATAAACCTTCGGAAGTATGAGGCCTTCCACTAAGAAATAGCTTTGGCGTTCAACAAATTATTCTAGCATATGTTGTTTTACCTCTTAATGTTGTTCATTTGATTTACTGCTCATGTTATATTTATTGATCTTATGCAAATTCATTGTATCATGCCATATCCATGACACATAGGTATCGATGTTCCTACTGAGCTTATATTTTAGGTAGCAATCCCGAGCAGCAGATCGAAGGACATGGCATGCTTGACTCTGTGCATGCTTTTGTGGGTTTAAACATGGAGTTATCCAACATCGTTTGAACTTATTTTTTAGAAGATGTATTATAACTCTACTTTGGATATGTAATATTTGGAAGTACCTTTAAAACTTAAATATTGGAAAAGGTCTTTTGATTCAAGATGACTTATTTTGAATATTTTATTGTTGAAAAATCTTATTAACTTAACATGAATGGAAAGTTGGGATGGTTAACTTATCATACGAGAGGTTATTAAGTAATTTTGTATATTTGAATTCTTGTGAAATTTGAGGGCGTGACACCATGGATGGACCTATAGTAGATGTCGGGGTGGCTGCAGTAGGGGGTAGGAGGGCAGAGTGATGGGAGGCGAGGCTGTGACGTACTGGAGGTGACGGGAGGAGATAAGAAAGAAGAGAGAGAGATGGCTATGGATATGTATTTATATGTACTGATGTGCGTGTGTTTGGTATCTATATAATATGCATAATATTTTATGTATTATTAACATATGAGTATATAATTTTATAAGAAAAAAATAAAAAGTGTATATATATGACACTTAATACTTGAATACATAAAAAAAAATGTATTTTACATGCATATGCAACAAAAAAATATATGCGCAGAGTGAATGATAAGATCACTCAAAATATTTATTTGTTCAGTTTAAAATTTCGAGTCATTACAGTACGACTCAAGACAATGCCATGACTCAAGACTTGCTATGGCTCAAGGCATACTATGGATCGATGCATAACACATCTCCAGACATCCTATCTCGACTATGAAGTCCAATTGCCCACTCCATTTTTTTATTTGTTTTCCAAGTAATTGTCCAACATCTAATTTATATACCTAATTCAATCAAAGATTAATGTCTAACATTATGTTTCATGCATCGTTGTATCATGCAAGGTACACGTAAATCCCATATAGTGCAATAACTTCTAAAAAATATATAAGTTTCCTAAATGAAAAATTAAGTTAGTACGTGAGGGGTCGGGGGTTCGAGACAATAAAAATGAATAACGATGGTTTTGCTCCAAAAACCCTGTTTAATTTAGCATGTAAACATGGTAAAAATACAACTTCAAATGTTCTAAAATTTTACAGGGTTGAAGTTCAATACATCGAAAACATTTCTTTTGAAGGATTCGAGACTCAAAGATTGTCTCTAAGTTGGGAAACATTTGGACTCTAACAAAATTGGTCACAAACTGACAAAGTTTACAAGAAATCCAATTTCGAGAGTTCTAGAAGTTTAATCGAGTTGATTCTAAGCGGTAATAAAAGTTAATACATAAATGTAGGTTTACACAAAATTTGGGATTAATTCGATATGCAGAGTAGTCATTTGGATGGTTTTCAAGTAGGGCCAAAGTTTGAAGAGAAATATGAAATTTCTAGCAGAACCACTTTCTACCAATACAACAATCTTTTCCAAAATCTGACAGAATCGATTTGTACCAACAGAGAAAAAGTTTCTACTAGCTAGTAGAACCTCATTTTTCCTAATAAAATAGTAGGTTTCATACTTATGGAAGTTGCTTCTACCGGTAAAAGTATATTTTAACCTAAGACAGTTGCTCGTTGCACCGGTAGAAAATAAACCTCTATCGATAGAAATGTCATTTTCTCATGAAGTCACTGGTTTTACAACTATTGGAGCTTTGTGAAGGTCCAAGGAACAGAAAATACATTGAGAAAAGGTTAGGGGGTAGATTGATTACCTAAACTTCAAAGATTGGATACGAATTGAATTGAAATTGGACAAGGTGGGTTCTTCTCTTTTCTTCTTGCTCTTCCTTTGTCTTATTGATTGCATCTCTCTCTCTCTCTCTCTCTCTCTCTCTCTCTCTCTCTCTCTCTCTCTCTCACATATATATATATATATATATATATATGTTTCTCTAATGCAATGGAAGATGTACGTGAATGTGGGTATTTATGGGAGAACAAGAGGGAGAGGAGAGGGGTGGAGAAGAGGGAGTCCATGTTGGGAGGGGAAAAGAAGGGGTTTGGGAAGATGGAGTAGGGGGAGAGGCATATCAAGTGAGGGATGACTGATGAGGGAGATGGTGAGAGGGTGAGAGGGAAAGGGAGGGAGAGGAGAGGTGGCACGAGGTAGAGAAATATCATGATTGGGTGATGATGATATAAATATATATAGACATACCATATGTATATACTAGCGGATTGCATGTGCCTTAAAGCACTTGACCAAAAATTAAAAATCATGTAGGAAAGCACTCTGTAAAATTTAAAAAAAATCACACTAAGCTGACTAATCTATTACAATGTTGATAAAATTAGTCACCATAACACGGTTCACTTTGTAATTTTAAGTCAAGTAAAATAAACATCACACTGCTTTTCGAATTCTTGTAATTTTTTTAAGAAAATATTACATGCAACATCTAATTGAGCAATCCAACATAACTAATATTTAAAAATACAAATATATACATTATCGATGTCTTTAAAAAAGAAAGAAAATTGTACTGAAAAGAGATAGGATCTCAAGATATGTAAAGAAATGAATCGTGTTTTACCTAAATAAAAATTGGCTACAATTAGTATTGAAGGGAACATGGTGGTGACACAACAAGAGACTAATGGGGATACAACGTGTCCCCCCGTGTTCCCATCGTGTCCGTCAAGTGTTGCACCTTTAAAACATGTTAAAGTTTGATGGACACGCCACACAGTGTGTACCATTTTGAAGTGTCCCCATGTCCCTGCGTGGCCAACATGAACATGACCTCCTTGGAGTGTCCATGCTTCATAGCATGCCACATAGTTGATTACTAAACTAAATCAATAAGCGAGTCAATGAGCATAGAACCGAATAAATCGCCTTATCGGTGTTGGAAACGCGAGGACAAGCCCACATAGCATGTCCATTTGGAAGGAAAACTAACAGTATTGACATCCAAGATCAATCAATTCTAGACTAAAATTGAAAGAAACAAGTAAGATAAAAAATACCAAGCATGGTTTAGAGAAGCAAATAGATACCTTCAGCAATCTTCTCACTCTAGTGCTAAGTCAAAACATATAGACACTCTTCTCTGACCATCATTGTTTCTATTCGACTCCTGTAATAAGTAAACATACATATCTAAGTGATCACCTATCTCATTGGCTATCAAATTTTGTAAACAAAGATCCCAAAAGAGTGCACTTAAACAATTTGCCATTAAAAGAGTCATTTCAACTAATACAATAAACAAAAACTTAAATTGGAAGAATATGCTGTTATAATAAAAAAACAAACAAAATCATAGCAGTTCATATAGCTACAAAACCAACCAAGTATCAACAAATTTTAATTCCTAACCTACATACTATCATATAAATGAAAAGTTATGTTGGAGGATATCCATGGTACAATTCAAAACAAACAAAACCACAACAGTTCGTGGTGATACAATTCCAACCAAGGCTATCCAGATTTTAATCTCCAATCTAGTTGATTTCTTCTCAATACATTGGTTTACTGCAATGTAAATCCATACATGGTATAAACATTTCATCGGCACATAATTTCTCGAGCAGTCATTGTGTGAAGTAGCATCCTCACTATTGTAGCAATGGTAGCCATAACAAAGCCCAACAATAGGAGGATTACACAATCACAATTTTCTCTTCTCATAGCTTGTATTTTTTAAAACAAACGAGTAACTTGTTGGCACTTTAACGAAATAATAGAGCTCAGCGATGTGGCTGAATGAAAGTCAATTTCTTGAAGGAATTGCTGTGAGAAGAGTTTTTACCTTATGAAAGAGCAAAAATTACTTGAAGGAATTGACGGTTGGAACCGCTGTGCCTAGCTGCAGTTCTGTCAAAAATCACCCACACTTCCTTCTCTTCATTTCATGCCTTCTATAATAGAAAACAACTTAGTTCTTTATCAACATAACCAAGTCCAAAATTGTGCCAAATGCTATCGAGTCATATAATTGAAATTACCAGAGTTAGTTTGCATATTTTTTTCTGTTATCCTCCGGAACATATCAAAATCAATGTTAGGATCTCACTAAGCAAATCACAACTTTCCGCAACCATTTTGGAAGTCCACTTTTCAAGTGAATTTATAAACTCTACAACTAAATTGGAAAATTTAAGGAAGCGAAAAACTAATAATACATGCTAACATGGTGAGCAACAAACTTCTTATTGTTGCAAATAAAACAACCATAAAAAATGAACTTACAAAAAGAAAAAAAATAAAAGAAGTGTAACCATCCCAATTCCCAACTTTGTAAACAATGGCACTAAGAGAACCATAAAAAGACTAGATAGCATTAATATGAAACACTAAAGCTCCGTAAAACTTATGAGTCATAAGCTTCTATTTGGTCACTAAGATCCTCCATTTTCCATTCAAAAGTGGTAAACTAAAATTATATCAAATCCGCAATATATCCACTAAAAAATTGAATCATTGATTAATGAACACATGAGGTGAAACCATGCACATGTTTTTTAATCTTTTTTTTTCCCAAGTTTTGCGAGCTTTATTAAAATAGATGATTCCCAAGTTTTTTGCCCCGTAGTCAAGTTCTAGAACTTAATTTTCTAGCGCACTATCTAGCTTAAAGGAAACTCCCTAATTATATGATCTTAGAGGCTAAATGAACAATGTTAGAATATTAGAGTTAGAACAAAGTTGAGTCCTACATTGATTATGTGGAGTCTTGTAGTTAGATGGTTTCTATATAAATATAATCTTTTGTGTGATAGGGAAACTTAACACCCTATACATTTCTATTTCTCTCTCATTTCCTTCTCGATAACATGGTATCAAAGCTAAGTTAAACCAAACCCTAACCCTAGCCGTCACTCACCAAACCCTAATCCTAGATGCCACCAGCTAACCTAACCCTAATCCCAATTGTCGTTATAGCCTTGCAGCTGCCGCCGCTGCCAGCTGATCCACAGCTACAGAGCCGCTGCCGCCGCCTGCTGTTCCATAGCTATAGAGCCACCTGTTTCAGTTGCCCTATAGACACTTGTTGCCACAGCCACAGCCACATCCACTTGCTGCCACAGCCTTGCAGTTTGCTGTTGCTGCAGCTGCCCTGTTGCTACTGCCACTGTTGTTGTCATTGTCGGTCATGTGTAGTGAGCACTGTTTGTTGATCTGATGATGCATTGATGGTTGATCTATTTGTATTCTTGTGTATATTGTTTCATTCGCTTTGTGATATGAGGAGATCAAATATGTGGTTTGTTCAGATTTAGTATTCAATTTCGGTTCAATCTCGAACTCGTTTTGTGTTAGTAGACTAGGTGGTTACCGTTACTTGATTTGGTTGGCATTTAGTTGATTGGTTGTCTAATAGTTTTGTTTGTGGACACCATTATTTGGTTCATTAGTTGAGGCCGTAGTTGGTTGTATTTGATCTATTGGTGGGTTTGGCACAACGTCTGAAAAGGAGTCTGATTCTGTTACGTCAGCTGTTATTCATTCTATTGCTAGTTCTTCTCACTTTCATGATAGGAGGCCTATTACTTATATTCTTTTGAATGTGATGAATAATGCTCTTTGGGCCTAGGCTGTTGAGGTCTATTTTAAGGGTAATTCCACTTTACTTTGGCTCACTGATGATCCTCTTGCATCCACTAGTTCCACATTTGTTGCTTGAAAATTTGAGTACGCATGCATTCACACCGACCTATGGAATGGTATGGAATTCGATTTTGTGAACTTTGTGAGGAGATCAAGATTATTGAGTTTATTTCTAATGATATTCAGGTTATAGAGCTTCAGCGATAGTTTTTGTTTGTTACTCACTTTCTGTCAAGTTTGTCGTCTCCTAGATATGATTCCGTTCGTTCGCAGCTTTTGGAGATCGAACCTCACCATCTCTTGGCGCGGTTTTCATTTTTATTCATCAGGCTATCATATCAGATAGTGGTTCTACTTCTTCATCTCAATTATCCTAGGACCATTCAGCTTTAGTCACTATGGTTCCCTATGGAGGTTATTCTCGTAGCAGTTCGACGCCAGGGAGAGTTGGCCGTGGTAGTATCAGTCATGTTTTGGGCCAAGATGTTTTCAATCGTGGTGATTTGGTCATGACTTTGGCCATGGGGGTCGATCATCAAATAGAGGTGGCCATAGCCGTGGATGGGTGCCTCGTCACTACACTTTGTGCAATGCTGATAATCATACTATTGACTACTGTTGGGATCTCCATGGTTGTCCGTCTGCTCACTAGGTCACTATTTCTGAGGATAATGGTCCGCAGTTATCTTCGAGTACCGCCCCTCGTGCAATCACTATTCTTGAAGATGAGTATTAGCAATATCAGTCTACTCACCAAATCTCTAACTCTACTGCTACGCTTGCTCAGAAAGGTCTACCTTCTCCCTATCTTGCTTCCAAGACTCCTTGAATTATTGACTCTGAGACGTCTGATCCTATGACTGGTACCTACTATCTTGTCTAATTGTTGTCCTTCTAGGACCTCTTCTCGTGTCATCTTAGCTGATGGCTCTACTACTTTTATTGCTGGTTTGGGTTCTGTTCGATTGACTTCTTTTTTTTTTTTTGTATACTGACTACTTTCCTCTAGGACCTCTTCTTTCCTTTTTGGTCTTGTGTATGTTAGTAAGATTACCAAAACTTTAAGCTATTTAGTCATTTTTTTCTTGATTCTTTTGCCTTTTAGTATCTCACGGCGAGGATAAAGTTTAGTAGCGGTGTTGAATGTGGCAGTCTCTACTATTTTTTGGATGCCGAGCCATCTCCCTTTGTTGCCTTCAAAGCCACAGTTTCACCTTACCCAGTATTATCGCTGCCTTGGCCATCCGTCGCTTCTCAACCTTAAACGGATGGTCCTATCATATAGTTGTGTCGAGTTGTTTCTTTGTGAAGCGTGCGAGTTTAGTAAGCATCACCGTGTTTTCTTTCCCCCTAGGAAAGATTTTCGTGTGTCGAGTTTTTTTTTTATTTAGTGAATTCAAATATTTGGGGTCCTCTATGGGTCCCATCCTGTTCTCACTTTCAATATTTTGTTATTTTTGTAGATGATTATTCTCATACTACTTATATTTATCTTATGCAAAATTGTTCTAAAGAACTCATCTTTAAATCTTTTTATGAGAAAATAAAAACGCAATTTAGTGTCCCTATTCAAATTTTTCGTTCTGACAATACACTAGAATATTATCATCATGCTTTATCATAGTTTTTGGATGCACATGGGATTTTACATCTATTCTCTTGCGCTCGGACTCCACAGCAAACTGGAGTTGCTGAACGCAAATTGGGTCATATTTTGACAGTCACTCATGCTCTATTGTTTCACATGCATGTTCCCAAATCTTGCAAGATTGATGTCGTTCTTACTGCTGGTTACCTTATTAATCGGTTGCCCTCTATTGTCTTAGGCGGTCAAATACCACATGCTCTACTATGTCCTGATTGCCCATTTTACTCCCTTTCTTCTAAGATTTTTGGCTGCATTTGTTATGTTCATGCACTAGATCCCGACTGGGACAAACTTAATATCTGGTCTATCAAGTGTGTGTTTTTGGGCTATTCACATACTCAAAAGGAATATAAAGGTTATTCGCCAACTCTTCATTGTCAATTTGTGTATGTTAATGTTACTTTCCATGAGTTTGTTTCCTTTTTTGCAAGAGGTACTTCTTCCTGGGAGGTCCCTTTGCCTTGCCCACCACCATTACCTTTGCAGGTACATGTTCGCTGTCCAAAAGAATCTCCGACACTGTTTCTGCTCGCTATCGGTCCTTCCCTCCATCTGGAGATCCGTTGCCTTCTTCGTCTCCTGCTTTAACGCCTCCGTCTCCAGATTCTTTATCCACTGCTCTCCGCAAAGGTACTCTTACTTATAGTACTTCTCATCCCATTACTCAGTTCATTTTTTATGCTCATCTTTCTCCATCTTTCTGTGTTTTTTTTACTTCTGTGTCCTCTGTTTTTGTTCCTGACATTGTTCAGGAGGCCTTAGCCATTTCTAAGTGGCGCATAGCTATGGAGGATGAGATGACCGCTCTTCATAGCAATCATACATGGACGCTGGTACCTCTTCCTTCAGGAAATACTATGATTGGGTGTCGCTGGGTATTTACTGTGAAGTATCATCATAATGGGACTGTTGAGCGCTACAAAGCTCGTCTTGTGGCCAAGGGCTATACTCAAACTTATGGTGTTCGTCTTTTTATCTCTCTTGCTGCCAACCTTGGTTGGCCTTTTTTCCAGTTGGATGTAAAAAATGTCTTTTTGCGTGACGATCTGGTTGAGAAATTTTATATGGAGCAACCACTCGGATTTGTTGCTTCGGGGGTTTTCTCTCAGGTATGCCGCCTTCCAAAGGCCCTTTATGGGCATAAACAATATGCGAGGGCTTTGGTTTGGCAAGTTTAGTGATGTTGTCCTGCGTTTTGGCATGAAACATTGCCAATATGATCACTCGGTTCTCTCTCTCACTTCCGACCAAAGAGAGAATCTTATTGATTGTCTATGTAGATATTATTATTACAAGTGATAATAAGAAGGGTATTGATGATCTGAAACTTTTTCATTCTAAGGATGGTACTAATCTACCGCAGAGAAAGTATGCGTTGTATATTCTAGAAGAGACTGGCTTATTAGGATCAAAGCCCGTTGACACTCCTATGAACCCTAATGTCAAATTATGTATTGATCAGGAGGAGTTACTTTCTAGTTCAGATTAACATCATTGCTTGGTGGGAAAACTAAATTATTTACTATTACTCGTCCAGATATTTCATTTACCGTTAGCCTAGTCAGTCAATTTATGTCCGCTCCTCGTATTCCACACTAGGAAGCTATTCTAAGAATTGTGAGGTATCCCAAGGCTCATTCGGGTCATTATTTTTTATATCATACTAGTGGATACTTGTGGGTTGAGGCCTTCAATGACTCTGATTGGGCAGGCAGTCCATCTGCCTAGAGATCCACTACAGGATACTATAACTTCCTTGGTGGTAATCTCATCAATTGGAGAAGTAAAATATAGTTGTGCGATCTAGTGCTGAGGTCGAATATAGAGTTATGGCTCAAACGACATGTGAGATAGTTTTGGTACATTCATTTCTTGAGGAGATAAGGTTTCTAGTGCAATTGACTATAAATCTATATTTTGATAATAGAGCGGCTATTTATATGGCATCCAATCCAGTATTCAACGAGAGGAGTAAACACATCAAAGTAGACTGTCACTTTGTTCGAGAGAAATTGATTGGCGATATTATTGCTACTCCGTTTGTGTCCACCGATGCTTAGTTAGCTAATATATTTACTAAACTGTTGTTCAAATAACCCTTGAAGTTATTTTGTGATAAACTAAGACTTATTGACATTTACTCTTTAGCTTGAGGGGGATTGTCAGAATATTAGAGTTAGAATAAGGTTGAGTTCCACAATGGTTATGTAAGTTGGGAAAAGGGAAAGTGTATAGTTTTTTTTTTTTTTGTAATTATTTATGTTATGTGACTACATATTATAATATGAGATTACTCAATGTGGGATTATAGTCGACTACTATTCTAACACTCCCTCTCAAGCTGCAGAATAAATATCGTAAAGATTTAGCTTGTTACATATCATCTCTAACCGTGGTTTGAATAATGACTTAGTAAACATATCAGCCAATTGAGCACCCGTAGATACGAATGGAATAGCAATTACACCATCTGTTAATTTCTCGCATACTAGATGACAATCGACTTTAATATGTTTAGTCCTCTCATGAAATACAAAATTTGATGCAATGTAAATAACAACTTGATTATCATAGTATAGAGGTATAGGCAATTGCACGCGAAATCATATCTCCTCAAGAGATGATCGCAACCATACAATCTTACAGGTGGTGTATTTCATAGCTCTATACTTTGTTTCTACACTAGACTGGGCAACTACTGTCTGTTTCTTACTCTTTCAATTGACAAGATTTTCACCCAGAAATATACAATACATAGTAGTAGATCTTCTATCAGACGATCCTTCAACTCGGTCAGAATCAGTGAATGCCTCAACCCGCAAGTGTCCATCAGCTTGATAAAGCAAACCACATCTTAGATGTGACTTAAGATACTTCGTAATTCGGAGAACTGCCTCCCAATGTGAATGGCGAGGAGTAGACATGAATTAGCTTACTACACTGACTGCAAACGAGATATCCGATCATGTAATAGTAAGGTAATTTAACTTACCAACCAACTAGCAATACT
>JABCMJ010002326.1:0-19596 GCA_014822125.1 Arbutus unedo
TTGGTTGGACCCTTGATTTTGTGGGTTGTTTATTTTCGGCATCGAACCTATTGTATATATTTTTTGTATAGGCTATTTCCCTTTGTTCTAAGGATTTGGGTATACGCTAATGTATAATTTGACCTTGTTTTTTATGTGGAGTGTGGCAAATGTGATTATGCCTTGTGGTGTAACGTGAAAAGTTGTGTATTGTCGTTCTCATTGTATATGAGTTATGTGAAGAATAAGTGTTCAAGGAAAAGTTGTGAGATGTGAGAGGTACGTGTGAGGTGTAAGAGGTAGATGTAGACTTGCGACAAGTCTTGGCATTAGAGTGATGCGGTTATAAGCTAGCCTCTATTGGGAGAACTACTAGATATAACATTCGAGCTAGCCTCCATTGGGAGAAGCGTGTATGAAAATTGTTATACTTTCCATGGGGAGTTGTGCTAGCAAATGATATAGCTTGTCTAGCCATCATTGGATGAGGGTTAAGAGTGATGACGGACGTAAGACGAGGTATGTTGACCAAGAATGGGTCACGAGACTTGTTGAATCTTAAAATGATGTCTTCACATGATATTTGACATTAGCAAAATTATAAACACAGTATTATGCTGAATGGAAATGGTCACGGGAGACATTGATATGTATTGGCATTGAAATGACGTGCATTGATTGATACATGACATGTGTGGACATTGATGTGATATGAGATGATCTTCTTGAGACACGTGACATATGTGGATATTGAACTAAACTCCCCGATGGGAAGGTTAGAAATATTGTGAACTAGACTCTCCATCCTGATGGGAAGACTAGGAATATTCTGAACTAAACTCCCCGATGGGAAGGTTAGAAATATTATGAGCTAGACTTCCCGCTGGGAAAGTTAGGATGGTGATTTAAAAATGTACTGGATCCCTCTGGGTATGCTAGGAGTGTACTGGACTCCCACTCAGGAAAGCTAGGACGGTGATTTAAAAATGTACTGGATCCCTTTGGGTATGTCAAGAGTGTACTAGACTCCCACTCGGGAAAGCTAGGATGATGATTTAAAAATGTACCGGATCCCTTCGGATATATGCCAGGAATGTACCAGACCTCTTTACAAGAGTGCTAGGAGTTATATGGACTGGTTCCATTTTGGAGAATGCCAGATATGACTATTTGACAGTTAATGAGAATATGTTAATAAGGCACGTGAGTCATGGTATGCATTAAAAGAATTGAGAATAACCCTTGTGAAGTCATGTAATGTTTGTCCTTGGTCTATCATTGCCTTCTTCTTCTAATGATCTTATTAGTGCACTATTTTGGTTGTTAATGTGAAGTGTGAACATATGTGTGTGAATTTATAGAATATGAGAATGGCTTGCTCCCTGTCTTCGGAGTGCGCCAAAGAATGAGATGATGTACAAACCTATATTGGGAATGTGATTGGAAATATGAGAACTTGTGAACCGGTCTCATCCGGAAGAGCATCAAAAGTGATAATGTTATGGTTAGTCACCTTCGGGTGGAGTGATAGGAATAACTAATAAACTACGATAAGAAAAAATGAAGTGACATCGGTGCATTGTGTATTGACTAAATGGCTTGTTAGATAATAAGGATCGGTGTCGTATGTTGTTATAGCAAATTTAGAGTTGGTTGGGTTGAACTTGTTAAATTAAGATTTCATGATTTCATAAAAGATGAAAGAAGTGATTTTACTGTGAGGTTTGAAACGCGAGGAATGATTACGTGAGTGTACGTGTGGATAGGGATGAATGGATTGACCGACCCACCACTGAGAGCACATGAATTATGTTATGGCTAATGTATTAGGGACTATGTAATGTTCAATGGTAGCTGGTAATGGTTGAGTGTATCATTCATGCTTATCTAGTGTGTTATATAAATCTATCATATGTTATCGTTTAATGGTCATGTTTTATTTGGATTAAGTCGTAGTCACATATGGGCGTAGATATTCCTACTGGGTTGTGTAGCTCAGCCCTTCATTCATTTCAGATACAATGCTAGAGTATCGACGTGGAGTGCTCAGAGTGCGTGTGGATGACATATCTTTGAAAGATTGCATGAGAGAGTTATTTATATTTTGTAACTTTTACTTTGTAAAAGATTTTACTAACTAACATTTGCTATTTTGACTCAAATCATGTAATCTTTCTTTAAAACCTCAAAATTTGGTGTTCATGACTTAGGTATGTTGGTGAACTTGTGAGGGTTTCAGTAAAATCACTATAACATTTATTATGTTAAAAATTGAGAACGTGATAGTGGATGTAATATTGTGAGTTTTATCATTAGAAATAACTCTTCGATCTCTTTCATCATTAGTCATTCACAAAGGGATTAGACGATTTTAATAATTTACTTGGATGTTTTTTTGATCCATTTAGATGATCAGAACTGATTATTTTTTAAAGTTCATCAAAAGAACTACTTATATGAAAAAAATTACGGTCATAAAAAATCAATTGGTATATGTTTTGGTACACATTTTATCGTATATTTTTGGTACACATTTTAGAAAAATGTCCAAACAAGTTATTAAACTACATCTTGGCCAGCATCATATAAAAAAAAAAAACTTACATTTTATACTATTTTTCTGATGTGTTGTTTAGGATAATTATTTTGTCCGGCACAAATTGTTAATTAATTTTCGGTAGTCATTTTCAGTTTCAGATTATGAAATCAAAGAAAAATATATTACATTTTATACTATTTTTCTGATGTGCTGTTTAGGATAATTATTTTGTCCGGCACAAATTGTTAATTAATTTTCGGTTGTCATTTTCAGTTTCAAATTGTGAAATCAAAGAAAAATATATTACATTTTATACTATTTTTCTGATGTGCTGTTTAGGATAATTATTTTGTCCGGCACAAATTGTTAATTAATTTTCGGTAGTCATTTTCAGTTTCAGATTGTGAAATCAAAGAAAAATATATTACATTTTATACTATTTTTCTGATGTGCTGTTTAGGATAATTATTTTGTCCAGCACAAATTGTTAATTAATTTTCGGTAGTCATTTTCAGTTTTAGATTGTGAAATCAAAGAAAAATATATTACATTTTATACTATTTTTCTGATGTGCTGTTTAGGATAATTATTTTGTCCGGCACAAATTGTTAATTAATTTTCGATAGTCATTTTCAGTTTCAGATTGTGAAATTAAAGGAAAATATATTTTTTAGAATAAGTTTTTCAGAAAAAATTTTACGCCCACTTAATAGATTTTAATTAGCATTCTTAAAGACATTTTATACTATTTCCCGAATAGCATTCTTAAAAATATTTTAAGGTAAATTACTCAGATAGTCCCCGTAATTTGTATCTCATCTCATTTTTGTCTAATCCTTTCAAATGATTCGATTTTGATCTTCAATTTATGTATTTGTATCAATCAAGCCTAGTCGTTAACTTCTGTTTGTTTTGATTAACGGAAAGTCACGAGATGACTATTTCAAAGAGTTTTTATGGTAACTTATTTATCCTTTTTTTCTTTTTCCCTTCCCTTTTTCAAAAGCCACGTGGTTAGAGCCTTAGGCTCCTCCGCCTGCTTGGGAGCTTATGCCACCCCCCCTCTTCATTTACCTTCAACTTTTGGCATTATGAACGAAAATTATTAATATTGTACTGTACTAAAAGTAAAACGGCACACTTAATTTTATGTATTATATCGGAATAGTTGTCGGATTTATCAGATGGTCTAACATGTATCGGGTGATTACCGGCCTTTACCGTACTAAAAACAACTTTTGGCATGTATATATTTTTTTAAGTTATCAATTGTTTTTTTTTTAATTACACATGAATTAAAATAAAAAATATAATTAAACCCAAAATAAAAAAAGAGAGAAGAGAAATTGGGCCATGTTTCCATTGACGGCAGAGAAATCAATCCAATCTGTTATGTAAACTGGCCCAGCCCTAAAACTCGTTCCGGTGGAGAGAGAGGGAGGAGCAGGAGAAGAAGGAGAGGGAAATGTCGAAGTCCTGCAAGGGCCTAGCACTAGAGCTGGTCAAGTGTCTCAGCGAATCCGATTGTGTGAAGGTAATCCCACTCTATTTATACATACGTATATGCAGGGACGCAATTGCGTAATATGCATGTCGTGTATCAATGATTTTTCCATTTGATATGCTGTTGTATTTCTTATGCATCTCAGACTTCGATTTCTTTTGCTATTTTACTATTACGATTGAATCAGGACTCGTTTACACAAATGCTTAGTGATGCTGTCTTACATAAAGGATCGTCGAAGATTTCATTCAAAATCAGAAAATGAAATTGGGTTTTCACCAGTGATGTAGACTATTTTCAAAATAATGTTGATTTGGGTTTCTTATGTTCGTTCGAGGGTGTAAACGGGCTGCTGGGTCGAGCTTAGTTTGAAAAACTTCATAAACTTGAAAAAGGTGTTCATTATTTGTTTGTTTATCAGGCTAGCCGATTTCAAACAAGATTTGATTGAGGCGATCATGCGTCAAGCTCAAATTACTTGTTTTTTCAATCAGTATAAGGTTATCTAATAGTGAGTTCAACTTCACAACTCGCTGAGTTATTAAGCTTGGTTTTCTTGTTATAAGCTGATCTCGAATGAGCTCTCAATGCTGAATAGGATTGAGCTCGAGTAACTTAATTCATGTCACAATCCTTATTTACGGGGCTCCATTTTCCCATGTAGTTAGAGAATTAGATTGGCGGCTGCAGACTTCAGATTAGTCTAGCCTGATTTGAAGTTTGGTTCATTCAATAAGGATTCTATTTTTCCTGTTTGTTTGAAGTCTCAAGAGCTGAAAATGTACGCACGTATGGCGCCATTTATGTATTGATTTGTATTGTTTTCATGTGCCTTCAATCGTCCACTGAAATATAATTACGTGGCTTAAATTTGCCTAGATTGAGAAGAGACCATATAGGGAATGTGCCAAGGAGAAGAGCCCATCCATATCAAGCGAATGTGTGGGACTACGGGAAACATATTTCAACTGCAAGAGAGGCCAGGCATGTTTTGCCATCTTCCTTGATCTGACCAGTAGCAGTTTTTTGTTTAGTTTTTATTTGGCTTTATTTATTTCACAAGTTCAACTCGTCCATACAAAGCTTGATTATGATTATTTTATGGGTCTTGCTAATAAGTACTCATGGGGCATTCTTTAGCCACAATGAATGTTATTTAGCTGTATTTAATATGGCTGTGCTGATTACCGTGGAGTCTGAATCCCAAGTGAACTTCTCTTGACTGAACCTTGACTGTGGAGCTCAGTTAAAACAGGGGGGTTCCCTTCCGTTAAAAGACTTTTCTATTTGCTTTTTCGCTTCTTGTTTCCCTTGCCTGGGCTGCAAAACAAGAAGCCTCAGTGTCGATTGGCTGTAGGTAGCCGGAAGGCACTTTGATGCTTGAGTTAGTTCCGAAAAGAAGAAGGAGACCAATTGAAAAGCTCGAGTAAGTTTGGATTTGCGCACACCTGAGAATGGAGTGCTTGGTGCTATTTATAGAGAGGTTTCCCAGGGTATGAACACCATGACACTGAGAATGTCCCGACGTGTGCTTGTGTTGGCCTCCACTATGCCACGTCTGACAACAACTAGTCCCCCATGTCGGGGCACCACATCCCGATCGACTGGTACCAAACATCATGCCCATGGTGGAACGCCTGAGCAGAATTCCTTTGGGGGATGCTTTCATGAACGCTTCTTATTTGTACTGACTGTACCAATAAGCTCGGTCCAGACGTTAGTCGTGTGCCGAATGAGCCTGTGGCATGCCGTGCGGAATCATGCAGCCTTCGGCCCGGGAGCAACTGATTCAAAGCTCAATTGATTTGGCCCGGCCCATTTATGAGGTGGATTGGGCCGACTATGTGTAGGAATATCGTGGGCCTAGATCCTCGCAGGTCCAACCCACTACAGTTACCATAAATATAGTAACAATGGTCATTTTAATTGAAAATGACAGTTTTAGTTCATTACGAAACTTTTGAAGTTTACGCTATTACCCCCTACATTAATTAAATTCGTCCCTCTACGACATTAAAACTATTCCATTACTTCATACCGAATTTGTTGTCATATAAAAATGGAAAAGGTTATAGATCTACACTTTAATTACTGAACTTTGATAGAGTATTATTATATATTGGAACTTCAATTGCTTATCATCAATTCAGACGTACAATTTAAGTATGGAACTCTCACAGTAAATATGCATATCAATATATGTGTGCTTTACTATTGTGTAACAGCTTGAGTAATTAAATTTGCGGTGATTCCTTCACCATATAAACCAATATTGTTTTTGCTTAGTGTTCTGACCAGGGAAAAAATTTATACTGGTGGAAAAATATGTTATTATAAACTAGGGTTAATTGGGTATAGTATGCTTGAATTATTGTTGTTATAAGTGCTAGGAGTTCAGAAAGAGTCTCATTCACTCGGTCATTGAAGAGTACCAATAATCAGCAATTGTCGTACAAAGTTTTGCTGCATTAACTGTATTTTAACCAATGCCCCAGGGGCACTGCTTAGCCTTAGCATTAGCCTTATCTTAATGACTGGGGATGACAAAAATGGTGCAATCCCCGCTTTTTTGATGCTTCAGATTACGAATGCTCATTTTAGATACTTTTTTGAGCATGTGCGGTACCACAATTTGGTGTCACGTTGTTAATCATTAGATGAAGCTTAAGTACTTGCTGTGTAATGATTGATTGCTCTCGATGAATTCTTGAAAACTTAAAATGTTGAGTTGGCACAGCTTGTCTGCGTGTCATCTCGAATGAAGACATTGGGTCACTTATAAGCCATTTTGTTTGCTTGTTGCAATTGAAACTACCGATGTCTGGGGACTTTTTGGTCTCATTTTGGCAGATTGAGAATGATGCAAAGTAAGTTCAGTGAAGGCACAAGGAAGATACAGTGATTATGTGTCTATAGAAAAATAATTAGGGTGACGCTTCCATTTCTCATGCCATATTTTGGGGTGAAAGGATGGTTTGGTAAGTCGTAACTTTAGTAAGCCATAACTGTAAGCTTTAAGTTGGTAACAAATGTCTCCGTGTTGCTTTGTCATGAAAAAGCAAGGGTAATACGTTTTGTATTGTGTAAGAACTATTATTTTGCCTCTATTTGTTCCTCTCTGTCTGTGTTCTCATAAGATAAATCAAGTAACCATCCTTTCTGACTACTAATTTTCTAGGTGTAATTCTTTGTGTTCTGGAATCTTGTGGGTTTGCAGTGTTACCCCATCTCTTCTTGAGCTAGTTGTGGATATAAGCTTAGGTGTAGGCTGGTTCACCTGGCATTTTTCTTCTGGGTGTATCCGAATTCTAATCAATGCAAGTTGTCAAGAAGGTTTTCTCTGATAGTTGTGGATGATCCACTAATATCATGGTCCCTGCGACGCGTGTTTTAAATAATTGAAATTATTTTTGGTGCTTGCCGTTAGCCTGAGAAGGGTGGACTGCCATAATATTGCTACATATTTTTAAGCTTCCCTTTTGAGATTCTCTTACATTTTGTTGGTTGCTTACGAGCTTTTGATTCTGTAACCAGCGAATTCTTTTCTCTCTTGTTCCGGGCGTTCAATAAATATTTGATAGAAAATTTCAACAGAAAAACTAGAATACTAATGCCACTGTGTGACTGAGTGAGTATGAAATGAACGTTTCCTTATTCTCGTCACATGTAGCAATGGCACCTCCACCATTTTATGTCTGCTGAAACTAAAGAAAACCTATTCTCATCACATGTTATGATGATACCTCCACTTGTCCACCATTTTCTTGCAAGATTATCCACAGTTGACAACTGACAAATTGGCTGGTCAGGCTGTGCATGTGCATTTTTTATTGCTCTAAAACAATTAGGCAAACTTTTTTTCTAGAGTCTCCTTCTGTGATCTGAATTTTGTACACGTCCCCCTTGCGAGATTTTGACCCAGTGAGCTCTTTTTAAGATTCAAAATAGACTTTCATTTCTGCCTAGGTGCCCCTGCCGGTTATCATCATTCGTTATAAGGTTATGGATATGCTGTTAGATGTCTTCAAGTATAAAATAGAAGCTTATCTTTGGAACTTGCTTGAAAGTTCTAAAAGCCATTCAGTTTGCTAAACTGAGATATACAATGAACAACTGAGATTGCTTCATCTGTCAGATGTTGTTCAAACATTTATGTTGAACGTTCCAGAACTTTTTCACAGTTGTGGTGTAGTTTTCTCCTAACCACTTCCCCGTTTTCAGGTTGACATGAGGGCTAGAATTCGTGGAAATAAGGGCTACTAACTGGCGTGGATTGGAATTGAATCATGGGAAGGGTAATGTACCAGACGTACTTATGATGCCTTTTACTAAGGAAAGCAGATGCACAGGCCCGTTGAGGAATCTCTTCATCACATTGATCAGTCTGATAATTTTTTACCATCTAACTGACAATATACTTGAATCAAGTAGATTCATGTTTTGAAAGTTTTGAATCGGGGTTATTGTCTTAGTTTCTTTCTTGTTCTTTGTATACATTACAGAACAAACAATTCTAAGCTATCGAGTGAGGAATGACCATACGGTTCTGGTCACATTTTTAATTTCAGGATTCTCTGAGTTCTATGCTCAAGAAGCAAAACTTATGGTGTTCTTTGTTATCTTCCTTGGCTGTTGTACCTGCATATGCATGCCTAGTCTATTGTTGATCTTATTCTCATACTTATACGTATCGGACACTTCAATGCATATTTTTGTGCGAATCATGCTTCTCGGTGTATCTTAATTTGGGCTCCATCATCCAGTTTAATTGGTTTACTGTCGAGAAGCCTGATCTTTTTTACGCATCATCCAATAATATTTTGATTTAAAATATGCTTTTTACTACTATTTACTTTATCCAAGAGAATAGTTTCCCAATGGTAAACCCTAATTTGTAGTTATAGGCTTGCATGAAGTCTTCTGTTATGAGAATTGAGGAGTCTTTATATCTCTTGGGTTAAACCCTAATTTTTATATTTTTGTTCAAATTCAAGTTCTTTGTTGTTGTGTTAAATGCATTTTAAGAAGGTTTGAATCGAGAAAAGGTAAGAGAATGCAAAAAGAAAAGAAATCGAAATCATATCCTTCTTCTTTACCATATGATTTTTTTTTCTTTTGTGAATTTCTTTTCTACAAATTATATAATTCACGGTTGTTTTCTCCTCATTTTAGAAAAATAAAGATTTTTAAAATTTACTTTTATAGATGAATTGAGAAAATCAAATAAAAAATAACTTTCATAGAAAAAAATAAAGAGGGTAAAAATCAAGGAAAATGGTTGTCAATGGGGCAATCCAGCTAGGGCTTTCTCTCTCTTTAAAATCAAATCAAAATAGAGTAGAGACTAATGTTTATATCTCCTAACTTATTTAAATTTCATTTGTTTCATTCTTAAATTATCAATATTTGTTTAAATAATTTTTAAATTATATAATTTTATATTCGGTTAATCTAATCTGTGATGGTCCTTTAAGTACTTGACATAAATTATTATCTATGACTATCTTTTTATTTCTTAAACTATCTTACTTTTGTCTATCTTGTTTTTAATTTATAATTTTTTATTTAATTAGTCCTTTAACTAAGTAATTTTGTACCCAACTAAGTAATTATGACTAAAAATTTTACAAAAAAAATATTGAAGACACAAATAATTTAAAACAAAATAAAATTTTTATTATCACTGTAATTATTTTTCTAAAAGTTTTTTTTATCATAATTTTTACTTTTTGGGCCATCGCTGTGATGTCAATGGAGTCGCCACCATAATCACGTTGAATGAACTCGTTTGTACTTTTTTTTGTGAACGAACTATATATTGTGTTAGGTTTTTTTAGCATAAATTATGAACTTATTTTTCTAGTTTATTGTGCTATTACAATGCCAGACTATTTTGTAGTAATTGACGAACTTTTAAATGGTAATAACTGGTCACGTGTACATCTAGTATAATGACTCCACGAGTCAAATTTGTTAAGCACTTAAATTTTAAGTCGTTTTATCAAGTTAATGAACTAGTAACTTCTGGATAATTTATATTTCTCTGTCTAAGCATTTAAAGTTTCTTGTTTCTTATTTTAGTGAGATTTGACCTAACTTTTTATGTTGTTTATTTTTAATCTAATTTAAACTTTCATGTTTTGTCATAATTGACAAATCAAAAAAATAAGAAAATTATTTTTAAAACAATTACTAAAAATATAAATAATCAAAAATAATAATTTACTTTGAATTTTATTATCTTCAATAAACTTTCTTATAATTTTTTTATTTTATAATTATGAACTAGATGGGTGTAAAATTATATAATTTAGTAAATATTTAGATACAAATTTAATAGTTTAAGAATGAAGTTTAAATTATTAAATTAATAGTTTAAATTTTCTTATAGATTATTAAATAAAATTAATAGTTTGGCGAAGAAGTTTATAAAAATAAGATAATTTAAAAGGGTAAAATGTACTTACCTCTCTTGAGATTTTTAACAAATATAAAGACCTCGCCTGAGATTTTAGAAAATACAATTATCTCTTCTATTTTTCAAACTATTATACTCTTATTCCTGCCGTTAGTTTTCTATTAACTCCGTTAGATTTTATTGATAAAAGACAAAAATATCCCTCTTAAGATGCCTCTTCTCAAGTATTTTTACATTTTTTAAATATATTTAATATATTTATGTGTGCATTTAAATATATATTCTATTAATATTAATTATATATACGAACATATAGTATAAAATAATTTTAATTTAAATAAAATTAAATTTAAGTCATATTTTTATCAAGTTTATGTAAATAATATATAGAATGTTTATATTAATAATTATTTTTTTTACAAAAAGATATTTTAATTTATCATCTCATGCATATTGTTAAGTATGCATTCGTTATGTATATTTAACCTAATAAATATATTTAGTATATCTTATAAAAAAAATATAACTTGCAATTTAACTTATTAATTTTTAATATTTTACTTTTTTTCTATTTAAGCTTTATATACTGAAATTAAGTTAAACTTGAGGTATATGTGTCAATTTTATAAAATTACTTACGCATTTTATGCTTTAATAATTATTATTTAATTTTATAAAAATAATATATTTATTTAATAAATCTCATTATTTTTTTGACCTCTGTGTTATTTTATTTAATAGAAAATATATATCTATATATATATATATATTATAACTTATCATGTCAAAAAAAACTTTTATGAGTAAAAAGGTTTGAGCAGGTGTCAAATTTGATATCGATATAATTTACTTTTTTCTTCCAATTATGAACATGTCATCTAGTACAAGAACAAAATGTGTTATTATAGAGCAAATATCATTATTAGAGTCACAAATAATGACAAAAATAAAAGAACATAAAAAAATTAATCTAGTTAATTAAGCTCAAATAACATTGTACATGTACATTTTGTTGATACAATTGATGTAGAAACTAAAAAAATAAAAAAAATATAAGTTTAAATAATTATTACATAAGTAATTTTATAAAATTAACTAATATAATTTAAGTTTAATTTAATTTTAATATTTAAAATTCGAATATAATTTTTTAATATTACAAAATAATAAGTTAAATTAAAATATTAATATTTTTTAATAAGATAGACTAAATAAGTATATGTGTTTATATTTAAATTTAAATTTTAAAAATTATTTTACACTATATACGTGTATATATATAATTATAAAATATATATTTGAATGCACATATAAATATATTAAGAAAAGGTTTAGGGGGCATTGTAAGAGGAATATTTTTGTTTTTTATTAATAAAATTTAACGTCGTTAATAGAAAACGGCAGGGGTACAGTTTAATAGCTTCAAAAGTAAGGGGTTAATTGTATTGTTTGAAACCTCAGGGGAGGTCAGTGCATTTTATTTAGTCTAGGGTTCTTCGTCTTCACCTCGGAATCACAATCAACTCCACATGGCGAAACTGTCTCCTCCTCCAACCGTGAAGGTGGAACCTGGCTTCTCACCGCCGCTGCCCCTTCCGGCGGAATCAACTCCCGCTCCCGTCGTCGAACAAGAAATGCACCAGCAGCTCGCAATTACAACCAATCCACATACTGAAACACAACAAAAACAGCCTCATTTCATCAATTACGTCGCCGACCTCCGCAACCTCTCCCCCGTCCTCTCCGCCTTCCACCGCCGCTACGACGAGTTACACGAACACCTTGATTTCATCAAAACATCAATCGACTCCAAGTTACTCCAACTCCTCGATACGGAATTTGCTGTTTCAACTGTTGACGAATCAGGTAAATCCGATAAACAAACGACTCATGATAACATCAATCAGTCGCCTAAATTATTCCTCGGTACAGAACTTGTTCCAACGGTTGACGAATTAGGTAAATCCGAAGAAACGAAAGAACCTGATAACATTCAGTCGTCTCTATCGGAGATAGAGGCATTATGCAAAAACATGTGTTATCGCAGCCTCCGAAAGTACATCATAACGAATCTCTCGAATTTATCCAAACTCCGTGAAGAAATTCCTTTGGCTTTGAAGTTGGCTTCGAACCCTGCGAAGCTCGTGATGGATTGTTTCGGGCGGTTTTTCCTTCAGGGGATCAAGGCGTACTACAAGGACTCGCCTATGATCACGTCGAGACAAGCGTCGGTTTTGGCTCTGGAGTATTTTCTTCTTATGGGATTTGATTGTGGTGAGATTAAGGCTGACGTTAAACAAGAGGCAGAATCGTCCGCGGTGGATTGGAGGAAGCGGCTTATCGCTGAAGGTGGGTTGGCTAAGGCTTGCGAGATTGATGCTAGGGGTTTGCTTCTTTTGATTGGTTGTTTTGGGGTACCGAAAGTGTTTAAGAATGAAGATATTAGGGATTTGATTAGGGCAGGGAATGTGATAGAGATCTCTGATGCCCTCCGGCGGTCAAGTGTCCTTCTCACAAGAATTCCAGGTACTTGCTTCGTTTTTAAGTATGCATAGTATGTTCTAACAGCTTCTTGGACCCATCTACCATCATTTGGAATACTCAAAATATGTTTTTTGCTTGAGAGGTTAGGTTAGAGAATTCAACTATTCACGCCAGCTTCAATTCCAAATTTTTTGCTAAAACTTTCCTGTAAAAGACTCGCTATATCTTCTCAATCGAACCAATTTTATAGAAAATGGATAATTAATGTTTAAATGCACGTGGTTTATGAATATATCTAACAAAGAGTAAATAGGATGTAGTTTGTGTTTTTTTTTTATGTCAAAAGACTAAATGAATAAAATGATAATTTTGAAAAAATAGGGACCAGGGTCTCCAAATAGGGAGAATGAAAATTGAGTCCACATTTGGAGACCCCAAATGAATTATGGTTGGAGGCCACTGGTTCTCCAAAATGGAGTTATGGAGGGTTGGAGATGCTCTATGGTCGTATGTTTATCTACAATCTAGGTCATATGTTATTATTATGTGGCTTGAAAGATTGTGTTCAAGCTACAACACTGAAGTAATCCAGGTTTAGATTATTGCTGTTATGCATGAACAGACTCTAGTTGAAGCAATAATTGTAATGTAGATAATGAGAGAAGATTTCTATATTTAAGTTAAAGACCTTACTATGGGTTGAAAATCTAAGAAAAAAGAAAGAAGAATGCTTTCACCAACGGTCCGTTTGATTGAAAGGCTGAATTATACATGGAATTGGGTTACAAATTTGAGGGAATCGTATTTCCAGTATTTGAATGGAACACTTGAAAGGGTTACATCTCCGCTGGATAACCTATCCGGCATTTGGTGTTTGAATGCAACAATGAGTGGAACTGGAGGATTTCATATCCACTATAGTTTTCGCGGAAGTGATCAAAGTTGCTGTGAACTTGGTCATTGAACTCGTGCGTTATCATAATGTGGTTT
Organism: Arbutus unedo; assembly: GCA_014822125.1. Lineage (NCBI taxonomy): Eukaryota > Viridiplantae > Streptophyta > Magnoliopsida > Ericales > Ericaceae > Arbutus > Arbutus unedo. The sequence goes on from JABCMJ010002326.1 coordinate 13,915, forward strand.
TGAAGACTTGTTTTTGAGCTTTAACTCTGACGTTATCTCAGGTTAGGGGGAACAGTAAGTGTGGATAATGAGACTATAGAGAAAGTGGAAGGATCTCTCACTATAGATAAGTTTTGATTTTGTATATTTACGATGCTTTTTGTTAATTAGAAATAAAAAAAACAATAGAAGAAATATCTAAGAAAGTTTTTTTTTTGGGTTAAATTTTCTTGTAACTTTGATATATGTGACATTTATTCATGGATTTAATGAACTAATTGTGATGTAACGGTTGAATTTCCGTTGACCTAGCAGACCAGTTATCCCCTTTCCAGCTTGCCTAGCAGTTGTGGTACTGGAAAGAACGTCACCACTTATCGCTTGACGGATGCTATTAAAGCAATAGGCCTACTCCGCAATTGTACGACTCTTCGATCGAAAGACTATTCGTTTGAAACAAGCACTCTGGGCTCCATCTCCCTCTATGCATTCGTACAGGGAATTCTCCCACCGAGCCCCCAATACATAATACCATGGATGCTTGATAAAACCCACGAGGCATCTCCCATCCTCCAAATATTAAGGCTCCATTGAGCCTAGTGACTCCCGTACCCTAGGCCGGGAGCAAGGCCTAGGTACCTCACTCAGGACTCAAAGAGTCATGTGGGTTAGAGGTTAGAGGAAAAAGGCTTGTGAAAAAGGATGAGCTAGGCTTGGGCGAACTCCAACTTAACCGGTTTTAGAGAGAGAACGTCATTCGACATTCGGTACATTGAAGATGTATCACAACCACCTTCTGACACCTAGGAGCCCGTATCACACCTACCACTTGTCCTGTGATACGGGCCTCCACATATCATCTGAATCATCTCTGAGACCTATGATACAGAAACCCAACCCCAGATCATGAGGCTTTAAAGAGAAGCCTGAACCTCCATTTTGCCCCACCAATGAAAGTAAGCCAACCAACTAATTTTCTCCTTCTCCAAGGTTCCTATATGAGGATGGATTGACCCATCATTACAACAAGCATTCAACATGTAGTGAATGCACACCTAACATACTCTACTCTCTGGTTGACTACTCTCCACTGGCATCCCTCTCGTTCTAAGGTCACCCTAATCTCTTTCCTCCACCTCTGTGATCTCGAGCCATCGTGGTGCCCTCCATATTCTTAGAAGGCTCACTTCCACTTCTAATATCCACATTATATTCTGCTGAGGAAGAGTGGTGCTCACTACAATGGTGAGGAAAGGCGTTCAAAATCAGACTATTTGTGAAGCAGACCTCGGGTGGCGGTCAGTTGGAACAACCTTCTCAACAAGTCATTGTTGAACAACTTCACTTAGCAACAGACACCCTAGCAGCCATGCAACAAACCGAAAACCTCTTGGTGGAAAGCTTGCTCACATGGCAGAGGGGATTTGCCAAGTTGCCGACTTCTCAAGTGGAGATGGATCGATCTCTGCCTATGCGCTCAGAGGCTGGCAACCCTGGCAATCTACCCCTTAATGGCGCACAACGCCCATCACTGGAGCAAATCTTGAGCGGTATCCTCCATATCCAATGGAGGGTTACATAGTGCCAAAGTCTACCCGCTTCAATGGTAGAAGAGGGAACGCACGCAATACATTTTTTGGCTAGTCTCGGCGTCCACAGGCAAATTGTAGCCATAGATTTCGAGAGTTTTCTAAGTCTCTAACAGAGAGAACATAGTCATGGTATGTCAACCTCGCTCCTGACTTGGTTGCTTCTTGGGAGGATTTGCTTAAAAAGTTCTACCCCAACTTCTTTTACGTGGAGGACCTCACCACCCCCCACTTGACGAGGGTGAACCAAAGACCTTCGAAAGACCTCCATGCTTATGTCTGCCGCTTCTGTGAATTGTCAGTGGACGTTTAAGATCCGGCAGTAGAGGACTACCTGGTAAAGATATGCATAGAAGGAATGTACCACACTTACAAGCCTCACTTGGTGACCCATCACTTTCTAGATTTCTCTAAATTTGAGAGGATTTGTACAAAATCACACCACGAGAGCTGACGCGCCCACCTCATTATCAACTGTGTGGAAGCCTACATTTCACCGCGGTCACTCAACTCACGTAGACTATAGGCCATCAGCCTACACAACCTCTATTTTGTCCAACCGAGGCCGTGGTGACTAACAAAAGCGTCAAAAGTTTTCTAAACCACCAGCTTTGCCAATGACAGTGGAGGAGGCCCAAGCATTCCTCGACGTTTGGGCGTGTGGTGGGAAGGTAGTCCTCCCACAAGTTAAGAGGGAGCCAACTTGTCAAGACAAGAGCCACGCAAACTATTGCATACTCCACAAAATAGTTCGCCACAATACAAAAGACTGTTGGGCCCTCTAGGGAATGGTCCAAAAATTCATGAACAAGAATTCCTTGGCGCTCCTGGCTACCAAAGATGTTCTCCGAATCCTTTTCTGAGCCACAAAGATAATGGTAAAGCAGTCATGATGACCACACATTTAATAAGGCCCCCTAGCGGAAGGGGCTCAACAATGACTATTTAGCACCATGGTGAGTTCAAAGAGCCAGCAATATGCGAGGCTTCTAACCTTGAGGAATCGAAATTCCTTGGAGCTCCTGCTCTCTCCGGCCAAGACTTCCAACTCACTTCGCCTAGAGTCATGGAGGACATCACTACTTAGGGCCATCCAAGCGGGCGACACCGCGATCTCCAAGGATAAAATAGCCTCAGAGCCGCAGACCAAGGAAAACGGGGTCGTTTGAGTTGGTCGTCTCTTGGAGGCGATAGGCTCACAACGCCATTGGCAAAATGTGGGCCCAATCTTTTTGACGGTCTTCCAATCTTCTACTATCTTTAGGAGAGTTTGTCGGTCGCCTTTGTTTTTCTGTTCCCTCTATGATAGTAAGCCGTGGACATATGATTGGTGATATTGTACGAGGCTAGGAGTTGGCCGATCGGTCGATTGACGAATGTCATACCGTTATCTGAGAGGATTACTTTGGAAATTTCAAATCGGCGTATAATACTCTCCCGAATGAAATTGGAAACTGCAGCTTCAGTCGCCCTTCGGAGTGATGGCTTCTACCCGTTTAGTGTATAGGTCGGTGGCGGTGAGGATCCTAGTGTTTTCTCGAGAGGGAGGGGGGGTGTTTGATAGGGCTGGTTAAGTCCATGCCCCAAGTGTGGAAAAGCCATGGAGTCCCAATGGCACGGAGTTTGGTGAGTGTATATCATGTTGCCATGAAATTGACATGCCTTGGCTACTGTTTGAAATAATTGATTTGAAACAATATACTTGGTTGGTTGGCTGTAAATGTTATGTTGTCAAAGCAAAACTTAGGGAAAACGAATTATATATCCTCATGTAAATTGCAAGTTGGTTGTATGCTTTATTGGGTGTCATCACTATTGTGTTTTTTCTTTATTTTGGTCTTATTTTGTGATATAGAGAGTAAAGACACAGATGATATGATTGGTTGCTTGTAGTCTTTAGCCTTTAGCCTTTTGTCATGATTTATCTTTTACAGATATAGTTGAGTGGATGATAGAGAATAAAATGGAAGTGGAAGCTGTTGATATCACTTTCACTTTTGGGATGGAGAGCAGGTTCCTTCCTTGGAAAATTCTGAAAACTTTCTTACTTGAATCTAAACAAACTTGGAGGGAAACAAAAAGGTCGTCAGAGGGTTCCTTATCAACCGTGGTATGCCGTAGTTTGCATTCTCTTCTGAGATTTCTTTCCAGTTTCATTTTGCTGAATCAGTAATTCATAATGTCACACAGAACAAGGCAAACAAAAGGCAGCTGGCTGATTTGAAACTTGTACGCAAGTGTTTGGAAGATCACAAGATGGATCTGTCGGAGATCCGCGGATTGCAACTCAACGAGAGTATATCTAAACTCGAGAAGAAAATGTCCGAACTTGATAAGAAAATTAAAGAGCAGGTTAAATCAAAGAGAAAAGAAGCTGACGAACCAGAATCCTCAAATAAGGCAAAAAGCCAAGATGTAAAACGAGCACGATTTGCTGATAGCAGGCCACGTGTCGATTTTATTGAAAGGAACTTGTTGGATGGTGGTGCCCCTCAATTCAGTACTGCTTATTCTGTTTACTCATCTGCAGCGGTACCCACTGCTGGAATTAGGGCCACTGATGTTTTGACGCCAGGGTCTTATGCCACGGCAGCTCACGGTGGTATTCTAGTTGATAGATTAGGACAATACAGTAATAGTGAGAGCGTTCAGCCTTACGGGTGGCGTGGGGAACCATCCTTGAATGCAAGGTTGGTTAGTCATAGCTATGCGGAGCCCTCAGCCCTTGGGGCCACTGGCTTGTACAGGGTGGCTCCACCGGTAGTGGAAGGCTTCGCAGGCTTGCCAAATTCCTCATCTATTGGTGCTTCGTATCGAAGCTCAACCTCGGATCTTTACCAGTTTGCTGATACCATCGTGGAGAGAGAAACATACGGTGGTTCTCGAACAGCTGGTAGTGCTACCATCCCCCCTCCTCATATCGCTTCTGCCCATCGTTCAGCTTACTATTACTGACCGAGCTTTACGATTCTTGTTTTAGGGAGTTCCAATGTTTTGGTATCTATTAAGACACATTCTGCCTAATTCTTGATGTTGTGTACTATGTATTGCAATGGCTGATGGGATTGGGGGCAAAAATCTGGGGAAATTGGAATTTTAGACCTTTTGACTGCTAGGGTTTTTTTCTCCTCCTCCTCCTCTTTCATCTGAGAGAATACACTCTCCCCTCTGTATGTGGGATGTTGATTCCCCCGTGTATATATTTGTGTTTTGGGCAGGCTCTGTGTCGATTGTCATTGCCCTGACATTCATTCGTTATGTGGTTTCGAGTAACGAACTGGTGAAGCTACCCACGTATTATCAACACCGTGTTGCATTCGTTGTGGGGATTGGTGAGGTTACTACCCATGTACTACCAACACCGTGCCGTGATTTGTGAGGTTGGACGATGCGAAAACAGTTGGACGATTGGAAAATAGTCATGCATGGTCTCGCATTTGGTTCAAGGTCGAGGTTTTTACGGAAATGACTTTATAATGTGGTTAAAATTATGTAGTTTTGTTAGTTTGTTTTCAAAATTATATCATTTTGACTTATTCCGTGAATTATTGTCAAAATATCTTTCATCAAAACAGTATAGTTTTAAAGACAAAGTAGATAAAATTATGTTATTTTGTTTGTACTATACATACCACATGGCCTGCACTGCTGACAGCCCTTTTAAATGGTGAGAAACAGTGTGACCTTTCTTAATAGTATTATTTTTGGTGAAATTTGATGAGGAAGAAATCAATCCAAAATTATTGTTTTCGTATGTTTTTCATCATTTTTCACTAATTCATTCAATGCAAATGAGTGATTTGTAAGAATTTTATTTTTATTTTTTATTTTCTTACCAAATATTCAGTTCAAATGGACTGATTGCTGTGGGCTCACATCTAATTCTTCCCCCAATAGTAAATGATTTCTTAGTAGTATGAGAACTTAGAATAAAATTAGCTGAAGTATTGATATTAAATAGCTGAAGTATTGAACGTACATCCAAACGATAAGATAACCTCGTGTTTTATTCTTCAATTTTTAGGTTTAAATTAAATAGCTACATCGTATATTTTGTTCAGCTGCCAAGAAAGAAAGAAAAAGTGTGGAAAAATCAAGCGTTTTTGCATTACGT
>JABCMJ010002327.1:0-10805 GCA_014822125.1 Arbutus unedo
GTTGGTTGGACCCTTGATTTTGTGGGTTGTTTATTTGTTGTTTATTTTCGGCATCGAACCTATTGTATATTTTTTTTGTATAGGCTATTCCCCTTTGTTCTAAGGATTTGGGTATACGCTAATGTATAATTTGACCTTGTTTTTTATGTGGAGTGTGGCAAATGTGATTATGTCTTGTGGTGTAACGTGAAAAGTTGTGTATCGTCGTTCTCATTGTATATGAGTTATGTGAAGAATAAGTGTTCAAGGAAAAATTGTGAGATGTGAGAGGTACGTGTGAGGTGTAAGAGGTAGATGTAGACTTGCGACAAGTCTTGGCATTAGAGTGATGCGGTTATAAGCTAGCCTCTATTGGGAGAACTACTAGATATAACATTCGAGCTAGCCTCTATTGGGAGAAGCGCATATAAAAATTGTTATACTTTCCTTGGGGAGTTGTGCTAGCAAATGATATAGCTTGTCTAGCCACCATTGGATGAGGGTTAGGAGTGATGATGGACATAAGACGAGGTATGTTGACCAAGAATGGGTCATGAGACTTGTTGGATTTTAAAATGATGTCTTCACATGATATTTGACATTAGCAAAATTATAAACACAGTATTATGCTAAATGGAAATGGTCGCGAGAGACATTGATATGTATTGGCATTGAAATGACGTGCATTGATATGTATTGATAGATGACATGTGTGGACACCGATGCGATATGAGATGATCTTCTTGAGACACGTGACATATGTGGATATTGAACTAAACTCCTCGATGGAAAGGTTAGGAATATTGTGAACTAGACTCTCCATCCTGATGGGAAGACTAGGAATATTCTGAACTAAACTCCCCGATGGGAAGGTTAGAAATATTATGAGCTAGACTTCCCGATGGGAAAGTTAGGATGGTGATTTAAAAATGTACTGGATCCCTCTGGGTATGCTAAGAGTGTACTAGACCCCCACTCAGGAAAGCTAGGACGGTGATTTAAAAATGTACTGGATCCCTTTGGGTATGTTAAGAGTATACTAGACTCCCACTCGGGAAAGCTAAGACGGTGATTTAAAAATGTACTGGATCCCTTTGGGTATATGCCAGGAATGTACCAGACCTCTTTACAGGAGTGCTAGGAGTTATATGGACTGGTTCCATTTTGGAAAATGCCAAATATGACTATTTGACAGTTAATGAGAATATGTTAATAAGGCACGTGAGTCGTGGTATGTATTAAAAGAATTGAGAATAACCCTTGTGAAGTCATGTAATATTTGTCCTTGGTCTATCATTGCCTTCTTCTTCTAATGATCTCATTGGTGCACTATTTTGGTTGTTAATGTGAAGTGTGAACATATGTGTGTGAATTGATAGAATATGAGAATGACTTGCTCCCTGTCTTCGGAGTGTTCCAAAGAATGAGATGATGTACAAACCTATATTGGGAATGTGATTGGAAATATGAGAACTTGTGAACCGGTCTCATCCGGAAGAGCATCAAAAGTGACAATGTTATGGTTAGTCACCTTCGGGTGGAGTGATAGGAATAACTAATAAACTACGATAAGAAAAAATGAAGTGACATCGGTGCATTGTGTATTGACTAAATGACTTGTTAGATAATAAGGATCGGTGTCGTATGTTGTTATAGCAAATTTAGAGTTGTCTGGGTTGAACTTGTTAAATTAAGATTTCATGATTTCATAAAAGATGAAAGAAGTGATTTTACTGTGAGGTTTGAAACGTGAGGAATGATTACGTGAGTGTATGTGTGGATAGGGATGAATGGATTGACCGACCCACCACTGAGAGCACATGAATTATGTTATGGCTAATGTATTAGGGACTATGTAATGTTCAATGGTTGAGTGTGTCATTCACGCTTATCTAGTGTATTATATAAATCTATTATATGTTATTGTTTAATGGCCATGTTTTATGTTGGATTAAGTCGTAACATATGGGCGTAGATATTCCTATTGGGTTGTGTAGCTCAGCCTTTCATTCATTTCAGGTACAATGCTAGAGTATCGACGTGGAGTGCTCAGAATGCGTGTGGATGACATATCTTTGAAAAATTGCATGAGAGAGTTATTTATATTTTGTAACTTTTACTTTGTAAAAGATTTTACCAACTAGCATTTGCTATTTTGACTCAAATCATGTAATCTTTCTTTAAAACCTCAAATTTTGGTGTTCATGACTTGGGTATGTCGGTGAACTTGTGAGGATTTCAGTAAAATCACTATAACATTTATTATGTTGAAAATTGAAGACGTGATAGTGGATGTGATATTGTGAGTTTTATCAATAGAAATATCTCTTCGATCTCTTTCATCATTAGTCATTCACAAAGGGATTAGACAATTTTAATAATCTACTTGGATGTTTTTTGATCCATTTAGATGAGCTACTTATATGAAAAAGAACTACTTTTATGAAAAAAATTACGGTCATCAAAAATCAATTGGTATATGTTTTCGTACACATTTTATCATATATTTTTGGTACACATTTTAGAAAAATGTCCAAACAAGTTATTAAACTACATCTTGGCCAGCATTATATAAAATAAAAAACTTACATTTTATACTATTTTCCTGATGTGCTGTTTAGGATAATTATTTTGTCCGGCACAAATTGTTAATTAGTTTTCAGTTTCAGATTGTGAAATCAAAGAAAAATATATTACATTTTATACTATTTTTCTGATGTGCTGTTTAGGATAATTATTTTGTCCAGCACAAATTGTTAATTAATTTTCCGTAGTTATTTTCAGTTTCAGATTGTGAAATCAAAGAAAAATATATTACATTTTATACTATTTTTCTGATGTGCTGTTTAGGATAATTATTTTGTCCAGTATAAATTGTTAATTTATTTTCGATAGACATTTTCAGTTTCAGATCGTGAAATCAAAGAAAAATATATTTTTTAGAATAAGTTTTTTCAGAAAAATTTTTACGCCCACTTAATAGATTTTAATTAGCATTCTTAAAGACATTTTATACTATTTCCTGAATAGCATTCTTAAAAATATTTTAAGGTAAATTACTCAGATAGTCCCTGTAATTTGGATCTCATCTCACTTTCGTCTATATCCTTTCAAATGATTCGATTTTGGTCTTCAATTTATGTATTTGTATCAATCAAGCCTAGTTGTTAACTTCTATTTGTTTTGATTAACGGAAAGTCACGAGTTGACTATTTCAAAGAGTTTTTATGGTAACTTATTTATCCTCTTTTTCTTTTTCCCTTCCCTTTTTCAAAAGCCACACGGTTAGAGCCTCGGGCTCCTCCAACTGCTTGGGAGCTTATGCCTCTCTCCTCTTCATTTACCTTCAACTTTTGGCATTATGAACGAAAATTATTAATATTGTACCGTACTAAAAGTAAAACGGCACACTTAATTTTATATATTATATCGGAACAGTTGTCGGGTTTATCAGATGATTTGACATGTATCGGGTGATTACCGGCCTGTACCGTACTAAAAATAACTTTTGGCATATATGTATTTTTTTAAGTTATCAATTGTTTTTTTTAATTACACATGAATTAAAATAAAAAATATAATTAAACCCAAAATAAAAAAAGAGAGAAGAGAAATTGGGCCATGTTTCCATTGACGGCAGAGAAATCAATCCAATCTGTTATGTAAACTGGCCCAGCCCTAAAACTCGTTCCGGTGGAGAGAGAGGGAGAGGGAGAGGGAGGAGGAGCAGGAGAAGGAGAAGGAGAAGGAGGAGAAGGAGACGGAGAGGGAAATGTCGAAGTCCTGCAAGGGCCTAGCACTAGAGCTGGTCAAGTGTCTCAGCGAATCAGATTGTGTGAAGGTACTCCCACTCTATTTATACATACGTATATGCAGGGACGCAATTGCGTAATATGCATGTCGCATGGTTTGTATCAATGATTTTTCCATTTGATATGCTGTTGTATTTCTTATGCATCTCAGACTTCGATTTCTTTTGCTATTTTACTATTACGATTGAATCAGGACTCGTTTGCACAAATGCTTAATGATGCTGTCTTACATAAAGGATCGTCGAAGATTTCATTCAAAATCAGAAAATGAAATTGGGTTTTCACCAGTGATGTAGACTATTTTCAAAATAATGTTGATTTGGGTTTCTTAGGTTCGTTCGAGTGTGTAAACGGGCTGCTGGGTCGAGCTTAGTTTGAAAAACTTCATAAACTTGAAAGAGGTGTTCATTATTTGTTTGTTTATCAGGCTAGCCGATTTCAAACAAGATTTGATTGAGCCGATCATGCGTCAAGCTCAAATTACTTGGTTTTTCAATCAGTATAAGGTTATCTAATAGTGAGTTCAACTTCACAACTCGCTGAGTTATTAAGCTTGGTTTTCTTGTTATAAGCTGATCTCGAATGAGCTCTCAATGTGCTTAATAGGATTGAGCTCGAGTAACTTAATTCATGTAACAATCCTGATTTTCGGGGCTCCATTTTCCCATGTAGTTAGAGAATTAGATTGGCAGCTGCAGACTTCAGATTAGTCTAGGCCTGATTTGAAGTTTGGTTCGTTCAATAAGGATTCTATTTTTCCTGTTTGTTTGAAGTCTCAAGAGCTGTAAATGTACGCACGTATGGCGCCATTTATGTATTGATTTGTATTGTTTTCATGTGCCTTCAATCGTCCACTGAAATATAATTACGTGGCTTAAATTTGCCTAGATTGAGAAGAGACCATATAGGGAATGTGCCAAGGAGAAGAGCCCATCCATATCAAGCGAATGTGTGGGACTACGGGAAACATATTTCAACTGCAAGAGAGGCCAGGCATGTTTTGCCATCTTCCTTGATCTGACCAGTAGCAGTTTTTTGTTTAGTTTTTATTTGGCTTTATTTATTTCACAAGTTCAACACGTCCATACAAAGCCTGATTATGATTATTTTATGGGTCTTGCTAATAAGTGCTCATGGGGCATTCTTTAGCCACAATGAATGTTATTTAGCTGTATTTAATATGGCTGTGCTGATTACCGTGGAGTCTGAATCCCAAGTGAACTTCTCTTGACTGAACCTTGACTGTGGAGCTCAGTTAAAACAAGGGGGTTCCCTTCCGTTAAAAGACTTATCTATTTGCTTTTTCGCTTCTTGTTTCCTTTGCCTGGGCTGCAAAACAAGAAGCCTTAGTGTCGATTGGCTGTAGGTAGCCGGAAGGCACTCTGATGCTTGAGTTAGTTCCGAAAAGAAGAAGGAGACCAATTGAAAAGCTCGAGTGAGTTTGGATTTGCGCACACCTGAGAATGGAGTGCTTGGTGCTATTTATAGAGAAGTTTCCCAGGGTACGAACACCATGACACTGAGAATGTCCCGGCGTGTGCTTGTATCGGCCTCCACTATGCCACGTCTGACAACAACTAGTCCCCCATGACCTAACTAGTAACCGCCCATGTCGGGGCACCACATCCCGATCGACCGGAACCAAACATCACGCCCATGGTGGAACGCCCGAGCAGAATTCCTTTGGGGGATGCTTTCATGAACGCTTCTTATTTGTACTGACTGTACCAATAAGCTCAGTCCAGACATTAGTCGTGTGCCGAATGGGCCTGTGGCATGCTGTGCGGAATCATGCAGCCTTCGGCCCAGGAGCGGCTGATTAAAAGCTCAATTGATTTGGCCCGGCCCATTTATGAGGTGGATTGGGCCGACCATTTGTAGGAATATCGTGGGCCTAGATCCTCGCAGGTCCAACCCACTACAATTACCATAAATATAGTAACAATGGTCATTTTAATTGAAAATGACAGTTTTAGTTCATTATGAAACTTTTGAAGTTTACGCTATTACCCCCTACATTAATTAAATTCGTCCCTCTACGACATTAAAACTATTCCACTACTTCATACCGAATTTGTTATCATATAAAAATGGAAAAGTTTATAGATCTACACTTTAATTACTGAACTTTGATATGTAAGAGTATTATTATATATTGGAACTTTAATTGCTTATCATCAATTCATACGTACAATTTAAATACGGAACTCTTACAGCAAATATGCATATCAATGTATGTGTGCTTTACTATTGTGTAACAGCTTGAGTAATTAAATTTGCGGTGATTCCTTCACCATTTAAACGAATATTGTTTTTGCTTAGTGTTCTGACCAGGGAAAAAATTTTTACTGGTGGAAAAATATGTTCTTATAAACTAGGGTTAATTGGGTATAGTATGCTTGAATTATTGTTGTTATAAGTGCTAGGAGTTCAGAAAGAGTCTCATTCACTTGGTCATTGAAGAGTACCAATAATCAGCAATTGTTGTACAAAGTTTTGCTGTATTAACTGTATTTTAACCAATGCCCCAGGGGCACTGCTTAGCCTTAGCATTAGCCTTATCTTAATGACTGGGAATGACAAAAATGGTGCAATCCCCGCTTTTTTGATGCTTCAGATTACGAATGCTAATTTTAGATACTTTTTTGAGCATGTGCGGTACCACAATTTGGTGTCACGTTGTTAATCATTAGATGAAGCTGAAGTACTTGCTGTGTAATGATTGATTGCTCTCGATGAATTCTTGAAAACTTAAAAAGTTGAGTTGGCACAGCTTGTCTGCGTGTCATCTCGAATGAAGACATTGGGTCACTTATAAGCCATTTTGTTTGCTTGTTGCAATTGAAACTACCGATGTCTGGGGACTTTTTGGTCTCATTTTGGCAGATTGAGAATGATGCAAAGTAAGTTCAGTGAAGGCAGAAGGAAGATACAGTGATTATGGGTCTATAGAAAAATAATTAGGGTGACGCTTCCATTTCTCATGCCATATTTTCGGTCTCATACTTGCTGTCTGTGTTCTCATAAGATAAATCAAGTAACCATCCTTTCTGACTACTAATTTTCTAGGTGTAATTCTTTGTGTTGTGGAATCTTGTGGGTTCACAGTGTTACCCCATCTCTTCTTGAGCTAGTTGTGGATATAAGCTTAGGTGTAGGCTGGTTCACCTGGCATTTTTCTTCTGGGTGTATCCGAATTCTAATCAATGCAAGTTGTCAAGAAGGTTTTCTCTGATAGTTGTGGATGATCCACTAATATCATGGTCCCTGCGACGCGTGTTTTAAATAATTGAAATTATTTTTGGTGCTTGCCGTTAGCCTGAGAAGGGTGGAGTGCCATAATATTGCTACATATTTTTAAGCTTCCCTTTTGAGATTCTCTTACATTTTGTTGGTTGCTTACGAGCTTTTGATTCTGTAACCGGAGAATTCTCTTCTCTCTTGTTCCGGGCGTTCAACAAATATTTGATAGAAAATTCCAACAGAAAAACTAGAATACTAATGCCACTGTGTGACTGAGTGAGTATGAAATGAACGTTTCCTTATTCTCGTCACATGTAGCAATGGCACCTCCACCATTTTATGTCTACTGAAACTAAAGAAAACCTATTCTCATCGCATGTTATGATGATACCTCCACTTGTCCACCATTTTCTTGCAAGATTATCCACAGTTGACAACTGACAAATTGGCTGGTCAGGCTGTGCATGTGTATTTTTTATTGCTCTAAACAGTTAGGCGAACTTTTTTTCTAGAGTCTCCTTCTGTGATCTGAATTTTGTACACGTCCCCCTTGCGAGATTTTGACCCAGTGAGCTCTTTTTAAGATTCAAAATAGACTTTCATTTCTGCCTAGGTGCCCCTGCCGGTTATCATCATTCGTTATAAGGTTATGGATATGCTGTTAGATGTCTTCAAGTATAAAATAGAAGCTTATCTTTGGAACTTGCTTGAAAGTTCTAAAAGCCATGCAGTTGCTAAACTGAGATATACATTGAACAACTGAGATTGCTTCATCCGTCAGATATTATTCAAACATTTATGTTGAACGTTCCAGAACTTTTTCACAGTTGTGGTGTAGTTTTCTCCTAACCACTTCCCCGTTTTCAGGTTGACATGAGGGCTAGAATTCGCGGAAATAAGGGCTACTAACTGGCGGGGATTGGAATTGAATCATGGGAAGGGTAATTTACCAGACGTACTTATGATGCCTTTTACTGAGGAAAGCAGATGCACAGGCCCATTGAGGAATCTCTTCATCACATTGATCACGTCTGATAATTTTTTACCATCTTACTGACAATATACTTGAATGAAGTAGATTCATGTTTTGAAAGTTTTGAATCGGGGTTATTGTCTTCGTTTCTTTCTTGTTCTTTGTATACATTACAGAACAAACAATTCTAAGCTATCGAGAGTGAGGAATGACCATACGGTTCTGGTCACATTTTTTAATTTCAGGTTTCTATGAGTTCTATGCTCAAGAAGCAAAACTTACGGTGTTCTTTATTATCTTCCTTGGCTGTTGTACCTGCATAAGCATGCCTAGTCTATTGTTGATCTTATTCTTATACTTATACATATTGGACACTGCAATGCATATTTTCGTGCGAATCATGCTTCTCGGTGTATCTTAATTTGGGCTCCATTGTCCAGTTCAATTGGTTTACTGTCGAGAAGCCTGATCTTTTTTACGCATCATCCAATAATGTTTTGATTTAGAATTCACTTTTTACTACTATTTACTTTATCCAAGAGAATAGTTTCCCAATGGTAAACCCTAATTTGTAGTTATAGGCTTGCATGAAGTCTTCTATTATGAGAATTGAGGTCTCTTTATATCTCTAAGGTTAAATATCTTTTTTATATTTTCGTTCAAATTCAAATTCTTTGTTGTTGTGTTAAATGTATTTTAAGAAGGTTTGAATCGAGAAAAGGGTAAGAGAATGCAAAAAGAAAAGAAATCGAAATCATATCCTTCTTGTTTACCATATGATTTTTTTTCTTTTGTAAATTTCTTTTCTAGAAATTATATAATTCACGGTTGTTTTCTCCTCATTTTAGAAAAATAAAGATTTTTAAAATTTACTTTTATAGATGAATTGAGAAAATCAAATAAAAAAATAACTTTCATAGAAAAAAATAAAGAGGGTAAAAATCATGGAAAATGGTTGTCAATGGGGCAATCCAGCTAGGGCTTTCTCTCTCTTTAAAATCAAATCAAAATAGAGTAGAGACTAATGTTTATATCTCCTAACTTATTTAAATTTCATTTATTTCATTCTTAAATTATCAATATTTGTTTAAATAATTTTTAAATTATATAATTTTATATTCGGTTAATCTAATCTGTGATGGTCCTTTAAGTACTTAACATAAATTATTATCTATGACTATCTTTTTATTTCTTAAACGATCTTACTTTTGTCTATCTTGTTTTTAATTTATAATTTTTTATTTAATTAGTCCTTTAACTAAGTAATTTTGTACCCAACTAAGTAATTATGACTAAAAATTTTACCAAAAAAATATTGAAGACACAAATAATTTAAAACAAAATAAATTTTTTATTATCACTGTACTTATTTTTCTAAAAGTTTTTTTTACCATAATTTTTACTTTTTGGGCCATCGCTGTGATGTCAATGGAGTCGACACCATAATCACATTGAATGAACTCGTTTGTACTTTTTTTTATGAACGAACTATATATTGTGTTAGGTTTTTTTAGGATAAATTATGAACTTATTTTTCTAGTTTATTGTGCTATTACAATGCCAGACTATTTTGTGGTAATTGATGAACTTTTAAATGGTAATAACTGGTCATGTGTACATCTAGTATAATGACTCCACGAGTCAAATTTGTTAAGCACTTAAATTTTAAGTCCTTTTATCAAGTTAATGAACTAGTAACTTCTGGATAATTTATATTTCTTTGTCTAAGCATTTAAAGTTTCTTGTTTCTTATTTTAGTGAGATTTGACCTAACTTTTTATGTTGTTTATTTTTTAATCTAATTTAAACTTTTATGTTTTGTCATAATTGACAAATCTAAAAAATAAGAAAATTATTTTTAAAACAATTACTAAAAATATAAATAATCAAAAATAATAATTTACTTTGAATTTTATTATCTTCAATAAACTTTCTTATAATTTTTTTATTTTATAATTATGAACTAGATGGGTGTAAAATTATATAATTTAGTAAATATTTAGATAAAAATTTAATAGTTTAAGAATGAAGTTTAAATTATTAAATTAATAGTTTAAATTTTCTTACAGATTATTAAATGAAATTAATAGTTTGGGAAAGAAGTTTATAAAAATAAGATAATTTAAGAGATAAAGTTAAAAGGATAAAATGCACTTAGAGGTTTTTAACAAATATAACGACCTCCCCTAAGGTTTTAGAAAATGCAATTATCTCTTCTATTTTTCAAACTATTATACTCTTATCCTTGTCGTTAGTTTTTTATTAATTCCGTTAGATATTATTGATAAAAGCCAAAAATACCCCTCTTAAGATGCCTCCTCTCACGTATTTTTACCTTTTTTTGTTTAATATATTTAATTTATTTATGTGTACATTTAAATATATATTCTATTAATTATATACATGAAGATATATAGTATAAAATAATTTTAATTTAAATAAAATTAGACTTAAGTTATATTTTTATCAAGTTTATGTAAATAAATATACAATATTTATATTAATAATTATATTTTTACAAAAGGTATTTTAATTTATCATCTCATGCATATTGTTAAATATGCATTCCTTATGTATATTTAACCTAATAAATATATTTAGTCTATCCTATAAAAAAAATCATAACTTGTAATTTAACTTATTAATTTTTAACATTTTACTTGTTTTCTATTCAAGCTTTATATACTGAAATTAAGTTAAATTTGAGATATATTTATCAATTTTATAAAATTAATTACGCATTTTATGCTTTAGTAATTATTATTTAATTTTATAAAAATAATATATTAATTTAATAA
>JABCMJ010002328.1:0-10153 GCA_014822125.1 Arbutus unedo
TCGCAAAAAATAATTACAAGAAAAATATATAATTTCAGAAAGTTATTGCAAAAAATATTTTCCAAAAATATATACTTAGTACTTATAAGGATAAAAAAAATATAAATATATATACATATATAGATGAAAAAAGAGGAGGGACTTGAAGCGAGGACAGGGGTGAAGATCAGATAAGAAGCACATGAATTCGCTTTCGATTCCAATCCGATCTTCAATTTTTTTTAATTTTTATCTCTAAATTCGAATTGGTCCTCAATAAAAATTTTAAATTTCAATCCGACATCTTACATTCTTGTAATATTTTGAATGTATTAAACTATTTTTAATGCAATTTAACAAACAAAAGAAGCAAAAAAAAGGAACACATTTCGGAGGAGCGTGCGTATATAAGAGTGTATATGGTCCGAATTGAACTGGTTCTATAAGAATTCAAGAACCAAATCATATTTAACGGTTCTAAAAAATTAAGAGTCATAACCAGACCGTTACACACATGGAATCAAATCAGAACCAAACTATTAGATTGGAATCAAACCATTAGACTGGTCCGGTTTAGTTCCGGTTTCAATTCTAAACTATGTTAGCATTTAAAAATTATCAAAAAAATATAAATAGAATAACACTAATTTTTTAAAATTGCAAACCAAATAAACAATATAATAATTGCATCAACTTCATTAATCTTAAAAATTAAATTTATACATCTAATAAGTTTATGGGAAACGCAAAAAAATGAAAGAGTATTTTACTTTAGAAAATAGAAGAGTTGTAACATTTTTGGGATATATATTTAATCGATCCGATTTGGTTCGAACTACAGTTTATAGTCATAAAATTATGGACCAAACTATAATATCCGGTTCTCATCTTTTTAAAACTATAACCAACTTATTAAACTACGAAACCAATCCAAAAGCAAGTTCGGTCCGGTTTAACAATTTTTTCCATTTTTTTTAACACCCCTACGCCTATAAATAGCAATCTCTTCTTCACCCAAACTGAAAACTGAACTCTGAACCAAAAATCTTCCGATTCGAAGAAAATGGAGGGATCGGAGAGTACCGGCGCGTATCATATCGGCATGGACGAAGCCTATCGGCCTCTACCTTGTCTCTACTTCGCTTTCACGTTGATCTGGTTCGTCTCGGCTTGCTCTTGGACCTTCAACACCTACAAAAACCGCCATTTTCAGGTCGATTGAGCTCTTATAGTTCTATTACGCGTTTTTTTTCTTATTTTCTTGATTTAATATTAGCTTCTGCTTTGTTTTTGTTCTTTTCTGATAAATGTTTGCATTTTTTGTCGGCTTAATTGCCGAGTAAATGTGAGTGGTTTACCAAAACCGCCATTTTCAGGTCGATTGAGCTCTTATAATTGGATTACGCAGTTCATTTTTTTATTTGGTTGAATCGGTATTCGCTTCTGCTTTGTTTTTGTTCCGTAAGTTTGCATCTTTTTGTCGTCTTAATTTCCGAGTAAATGGGAGTGGTTTACAAAAACCGCCATTTTCAGGTCGATTGAGCTCTTATGATTCTGTTGCGCATTTCGTTTTCTTATTGCGTTGAATCAGTATTCGCTTCTGCTTTGTTTTTGTTCTGGTCGGAGAAAATTTTGCATGTTTTTGCCGTCTTAATTGCCGAGTAAATGTGAGTGGTTTACAAATACCGCCATTTTCACGTCGATTGAGCTATTATAATTCTATTCCGCATCTCGTTTTTCTTATTTGGTTCCATCAGTATTCACTTCTGCTTTGTTTTTTTGTTCTGTTAGGAAAATAGTTTGCATCTTTTTGTCGTCTTAATTCCAGAGTAAATGTGTATGGTTTACAAAAAACCGCGATTTTCAGGTCAATTGAGCTCTTACGATTCTGTTACGCATTTCGTTTTCTTATTTGGTTGAATCAGTACTCGCTTCTGCTTTGATTTTGTTCTGTTCGGAGAAAAGTTTGCATCTTTTTTGTCGTTTTAATTGCCGAGTAAATGTGAGTGGTTTATAAGAATTTTACGTAGTTTGGTTGCTGGAAGATATTGCTCGGGCCGGTAAACAGTTTCTTTACTAAGCAAAGCTGCAAATGTGATGTAGAACTTCAGAATCGTCTGTTTTTGCTTCTTTGGACTAGGCTTTCCATTTCTGGTCTGTAGGGCTATGTACAATATATTGGTTCCCCGCGGCTGCTGCGGCTTGGGTTCCAGGAAGCAACAAGCTTGGGTGTTGGAAAAAATACAGAACAGATAACAGATTTTCCGCCTCACCATGGGTGTTGGAGTTTGCGTCAATGGAACACCAACTACGACTTTCTGTCGAACTGAACTTGTATCTTATCTCTCTATCACTCAAGAACACGAAAAAGAAATATGCTATGTAAAAGAATTTTTCGGTGTCTAGAAACGTGGAAGGAGTTGAACATATATATACACACATAGGGACTCTTCAAAAGCCAAACTACAGAAACCTTTAAGCCTTTTTTTTTGGAAGGCATAAACCTTTAAGCTGAAACCATCAAAAGTTGCCTTGAATGAGAGGGTCATTCCGGTTGCCTTGTGACACCATCCGGCGTTCCAAATTCATTCGCATAACTAATCCGATTTCCAACCTATAGGAGAGACAAAAGGGCTAGGAAACTTTTAAGGCGTTGTTTAGTTGTGGTTTGATGATAGATTTGGAGTACATTTTTTTAAAGTTGCTTTTGGCAGTCGTCGTTTTTATGTCTGTTCATGTTTAAGGGTATTTGAGAATTTGCAAACAGCATTTTAATGTTCTTGCAAATGCGTCAATTTCTTTAAAATTACCAGAATTTCAGTTTTGAAATCTGTCAGCCAAACAAGTATGGAAAACAGGAAGGAAAATAAAATTAGACTGAAGACCATGGATTTTGTGTTTGTCATTTTAATGTCTGCTGCCCATTTGGTTGATCAAAAACATGAAGAGCAGAAATGGATTCAATCTTTATTTGTGGAATCGAAGAGAGAATCTTTTGGCTGCTCTGATTGACAAACAAAAAATGATGGAAGAAAGGCGAGTTCAGTCTCTGTTCCATCATGGTTTCGTGGCTGGCGGAACTTGTTCAAGTTGATGATAAGGCAATCAGGCTGGAACTTGGAAGCGTGTAATTGTCTTTGTTTGGTATAAAGGACACTGCATTTTGCAGATATTGACCTAGTACAATAACCTTAGTTCAGCTATGTTTCGGGTATTCTACCCTATTTCACTTTATATGAAGCTAAAGGATTCTTTTCTTTCTCCATCTTAGGAAGGGATAGTTAAAGGATAGTCTTGCTGAATTCAATGCTTTTCATTCTTGGTATTTTTGTAGGAGCATACCCCTTTCCTTTAAGGTTAGTAATCTAACCTAGTTGACCCTTCCAGCATCGAGGTTAGCACAGTCTCCCTTTTTAGGCTACAGGCCTTTCCAACCCTCAAGCTGCACATCTTTCCTTATCCAGACTACGTGTCCCTCTAATCTTTAGTCTGGATAGTACTTCTGTTACTGTTAGCTTGGAAAGGATCAGCATTGTCCCAAGAGGGGGAGCTTCAGAACAACAGTCATTCGTTTGTGTCTTGTCACGGAAAAGTTTAAAAACTGATATGTATGCCTTCTCTTTGTAAATACTTCTTTCCTTTCCATTTATCTGATTCCTTGCTGCATCTTTGAATTTTATTTACAGTGCTTTATCTTTGAATTTTGTTCATAGTGCTTCATCTTTGAATTTTATTTTGTCAGCTTTCAGTGCATTTATCAGTTTGTAGTTATAATTTCTTGCTATTTTATGGGCAAGAGCAGGCAAATAAACTGCAGTGGACGCTTGCATCTGTTCCACTAATTAAAGCTTTGCAACTGACTCTATCTTTCCTCTTCTGGTAAGTCCTTGTGGTGCTAATAGACAATGTTTGTATACCTTGTTTGTTGCGATGAAAAGCAAATTGATGTTCCCTTTTTGCATTTTTGAGCTCCAGTACTATTTTTGCTACTGGCGCTAGGCATCCTATTGTTACCCGCAGAGAATTGCAGATTTCTACACTAGGGAACATGATTATTAATTTCTTTTCTATGGCATGCTGTGGGGTGAGACCCTTCGGCAGCATCAAATGAATTCTCATGTCACATAATCTTACAACACATACCTATTAATATCATAGTAAAAAAAACTGGGAAAAACTTGAGATGCATATGGTGAGAGGCTTTCACAGAAAATAATTATAACCGGGAACGGGTTGTAAACCTTTTTGTTGTAAACCTTTGATTTTCCTAGGCTGAAGAATCTATAGGGCCACTGGGGATAAAGAGAACAGCCATTGTTGACCCAATAGAGATTTGGGAATCCTCCAGAAACTCACTCATTTAAAGGGATTAAAACCTCTTTGTTGTTTTCTTCTTTGTGTTGCCCGTAAATATGCATCCATGTGGTGTATATGAGTAGACTGGTGAGGAGTAAGGTACAGAACCAGAGTGAGAGGGAGTTGAGTTGAGGGATGTGCTCCTCCTCTGAGAGCTTGTTGTAACATTATTGTTTGTATCAATAAATTGAAATTTTCCCTCAAGTATTATTCCTCTAAGTGTGCGTGTGATTCTCCAATCACTTACAAGCATTACTCAGCATAACAGCATTACTGATTCCATTTTTGGTCCAAGTCTTTGTTTCTTCTGACATTTCACAGCAATCTTGCAGGTATTCGTGCTTTAATCTTCAAACATGCTCTCTGTGGATGTCATTTGGGGCATACATAACTGGAGTGCTCTTTCAGACTTCTTCTTTTGTGTCCTTCTTGCTCATATCCCACGGTTACTGTATTATGTGTGAGCGTCTTTCAGTACCTGAACGCCGTACTACAGCTGTATTTGGGTGTGCCTTCTACTTGACTCTTGTTGGTTACAAAGCATCTGTGCCTTACTTCTCAGTGAGTGTTCCTGTCTTGAAATACTGTAAACAGTGAACTAGCAGAGTGTTTACTTTGTATATTTGACTTGTTTTCTCCGAAAGATACTTACACCAACTTTTTGTATCCAGATGCTTCTGCTCCTTAATTATTTGGTTTCATTTTATCTGATATTCCACCATATATATCGGAATCTACTGGTTCTCCGTGAACAATTGACTTTCATAGAGGATGAAGATGTCCATTTGATGCATGATGCAGTCCATGCAAAATACCTTATGTTCAAGTATGTTCTCCCTCCCTCCCTGCCTCCCTCCCTCTCTCTCTCCCAGCACGTCTGTGTTACCTTTGGGTGTGCATGCTTTTGTATGCTATGGAGTTCCATGATATCGTCTCGTACTGTATATGAGTTACCCTTTATAGAGACAATATTGGGTCTTTTTTATAATTTGGTGTATTGGTTGCTTTTCATGTTCCAGGAACTTTCAAGTTGCGATGCAAATCATAGCAGTGGCAGAAACTGCGGTAAAAGGATACTCTCTTATCGGATAAGAATTCCAAACATGGGAGAATTGATATGCTGACAATAAGCCTTTCCTTTTTCAGATGTACATTAACATGGATGGCTCATTGGAGAACTATTGGCTGCGGTTGTTAGTTCGAGAATGGGCACAATTCTGCATCTTTCTATATATTGGGTATGAAATCTCTAAGATTCACAAGACTTACTAACTGTGGGTGTTTAAACTATATCATGTTACATAATTGGTCCTTTCTTTTGCTTCACGACCATTCTGGTGTTATAATACTCTCTATCCTTCTCTCTCTCCCTACGCAGATGGACCTTTAGGTCAAAAGACTCGGCACCACGTTTCTCTGTTATGCCCACACTGAAATTCAAAGGTCAGGCGACAGCACCTCCCATCTACAGCATTGTAAGTGCTAATGCAAATAAATTTGAACACGGGAAAGTTCGTTCCAGAAAGGTTTTTGATGACATTTTCGCTATATGCAACAGAAGCTTTTCCTCTCTCTCTTCATTTGCCCAATGATGTTTGTTCATTGTTGAGCATCAAGTATCATCACTTTTAAACCACATTAGAATAGAATCGCTAGACAATGAACTACTTGATTAGACTCGCTACTAACTAGACTATAATTATGTACTGGATGGATGCACCAACTCCTTCTATTAATCTCCATGACCCAGCCAAAAAGGGACAACAAGTCCATATTAGAAGCGAGAAACCTTTGCCCTCCTTGGTGGAACAAACAAATGAAACTGCACACACGTACAACTGGTTCGCAATGCCAGTCACACAGTCTTCTACGGGGTGGATTATCTGCTTTTCCAATCTTGCGCGTTCACCGTCTGTTACCACTTTAGGCAGAAGGAAAGCACATGCATCTCTTAGAGGTCACTCGTTCTATCATGATAGGGATGAAGGTCCTAGGATCTATTGGGCTCAATTCCTTAACTGTTAGCTCTTGAAGGTTGGTAGCAGTTCTTGCCCCCACATTCCTGCCTTTATTAAGTAATGAGCCAAGGGCCGAACTTTCGAAAATAAGCTATCCTTTTTGTAGTTCCTATCCGTCTATCTAGGTTTGATTTTCTCTCCGAGTAGCTATTAGTACTAAATATGGTTCTGCAATCCATCCCCACCTAGATGTTAACTAAAACTAGTGAGTACAAAATGGAACCACCAAAAGGGTAAGGAGTATTTGGATAAAGCACTTCGATTAGATGGTTATTCAACACAACGGAAATAGATTGCCCAAGCAATGGCAAGGTGCTACTTGAAAATTTTCTCCGGTTTCCATGTATTTAAGACAAATTTATCTATCATGAAGCTTAAAAGGCATTTGGAATCCAAAAAATTCGTACATTGTATTATGATTATAATCATATGGATTTGAGACGTGCATATGGTTTCCTTGTTTCTTATCTTATAACTCATGCTACTGCAGGAAATGGATGCCGCGACATTTAGAGATTTCAGTAGCAATGAATGGCATATTGGGGTGGTAAGTAATGGCTGCTCAAACTCACAGCTGTATGTTTGATTCATTTGCATGATCACTACTAGTAAATCTAGTTCTTTCGTAAACCTGGGCCTCCCCTCTTAGTGTCTCAAAGACTATTATCTGTTAAACTGCCAGCTTAACTGCATATGTTGGGTTTGTTAGAAACCAGAGTTCAACGAGTCCCCGTTTGTTTACAGACATTTGAATCCAAAACAAATTTTCTCCCATAGTCACTGAGGGTTATCCAACAGAGTGGGAAATACAGGATCTAGGCAAGCTGCTATATGTTCTCCTATCTTCCCTTCACAGTTTTCCGTTGGAAGTAAGGATCTGTTCGATTCTCTTATGCTAGGGGGTGAGGTGCAAACGTTTGCCCTACCTCTAACAATCGGACATAAGAAAAGTGGGCTTGTCCCCCTTCTTTGATCTGCTCCTCCCATAAGATCAATATCACAATCAATGAGGTCCGCAAATTTCACATTTAGGTAATACCCAATTTGATAGTTTACAATATAGATACATATTAGCAATCACTCGCTATTGTATCTACGTCTTGATCCGTCATGCTTCCATTCATCCATCAATCCGTCTAACAACATGATATAGTCAGTTGAAACAAGTGGGCTCCAAGTCTGTTATAGTTTCTCTATAGTAACCTCATAGTTTATTGGTCAATTTTTTTCTGCTGATGTGTATATTTATTTAACTTTGTAGCCAACAACCTCTTCCCATGGCGGAAACGTGAAGGACTCAATTCTAGTGATAATTCAGCATCCTCGAGCATATAGGCTGCCTTCAGTCCATGCCACCTGACTAAGCTTGGCTGGTGTAGCTTATTCAAACTCGAGGCGTCATTTTGACACGCAACACATCCTACCCTACGTTGTGAACAACAGGGCCCGGGTCTAGTTTATTATTCCCCAGATGCCAAGTCGAGTTCTTTTATCCAACGATCATGAAGGAAGCCACTTTTTAGAATGAAGTGCAAAGATTCTTGTTCACTCAAAATCAAAGATGTTAGGATGGATAAAGCACAAAATTCGCAGCATATAGTTTTGAATTTTGATATTTATTAGTTTAGTCTTACATTATCTTTGTCCTATAGAAACGCAAAAACAAGAGACCTGAGGACGCTATGTACAGCAGGGTCTCTGTGTTCGAAAGCGATATAGGCAAATGTTGTGAATTTAATTCAACTGTTGGGTTCAAAACGTGCATCTGATAATGTATCTGGATATTGTCAACTAATGAAAACTGTACATTCCTTCCTCCTTTGTTTGGCTACTTAGTTCATTGGTTTTTAGTTTTTAAGCATAGCCGCAGGAGACAATGGTTATGTATTTGGATCTTTGTCAAGCGAATGAAGTGAGTCAATCTCTTTTTAGCTTTGGCCAAACACATTTTTCCCATTGGTCGAGTTTTCTACACAAAAAAAAAAAAAACGATGTGAGAACATATTTTCTTAACAAAGCGTATTTCTTGTGCATTAACTCTCCCCATTTGTAGATGGTGCAGTCATGTCATGTGCCACGAAATGATTTGAGAACTACAATGGGTCAAAATGCATTTGATTCGAATAAGTATTGTATGATCAAATAATTTAAGAAGGGACACACTACAACATGGTCATTCTAAGTTCTAAGTGGAACTTCTTTTAAAAAAAAACTTAAATAACTTCGTTTTCAAAGGATTGATAATTTTTTTATCAAGAATGCTATGTTATTTACAACCTCAGTGTAATTGTCGTTTTCTATCAAGACAGTAGTGTCATTTACCTCTTCAGCGTATTACGGATGCTTGAAGATCTCGTTGACTTGAAGCCTAAAGGGTTACACTTTCGATTACGATGCTTCAATTACTTTGAAGTTTGAAGTAGATAAAGACATAAATATGAGTCAAACAAGAACAAAGAACTTTTTGAGAAATGGGCAAAGTATTTAAGCTTCCCTTCGTCTTTTGTTTACTTTCTATGTCAATGCCTTCACTTTTTTAGCCCAAAGAATTGACGTAGTGGTTAAGGCTGGGATTTAGGGGTTTATTCTCTTGTAAGATTCTTCGAAATTTTTCATGTGTTATTAATTCTTGTGGAGTCAGTCCGTACATTATTTTTCCTGATTTTAATTGAGCTCCTGCTAGCAAATGATGAAATTTGTCTACTAAAAATTAGCCGATGTATGTGTAAATGGATCTTACTGCCGATTGGCCCATTCTTAAACACCTTTATACATTGCAGAATTGGGGCATAAGCCCAGGCTAAAGGAAAGGGTAAATGGGCTTTTATAGCCAAGTGGCCCAATAAAAAACACCTGGACGTAGCTGAAATGGGCCTTCGGCCCATAATAGGGTTCTTTTTCAGTTCTCTCCTTTCTCTCCGGTATGCTTCCCGCGAAATTATACCGGCGACCATTGAAACAAGTGCAGCTTGACGAAAATCTCACATATGAGTGCTGGTGAATCTCTCTCTCTCTCTCTCTCTCTCTCAGCATCGGTTTGCGATCGCTAATTTACTTGATACTTTCTCTAGTTTTTTTGGGGTTAATTTCCGGGTTTACGTCAGTCAATGTACAGTAAGGTAGTAAGAATTAGGGCTTTTGTTGCCAACAAAAAGCTCAGACGGATTAATTGATTTTTTCTTTTTTATGTCTTCTTCCATATTTTCTGGTGCTAAACTCGAAATTCAAGAGTTTCATATCTTGATTTCTTGAAAACGTATTTTTTGATATTGAAAACCCGAACTTTATTTCCAAACTCAGGAATTTCGTTTCTTTATTTGGCTCGAAAACTGCTTCTGTGAGATTGAGAAGCTAAAGGTTATATGCAAACTCGGGAATTTCATTTCTATGTATTTTTGGATTGATACGATGGCTGTGCTATCACGTATGGCTTCTGGGTAGAAAATGTCTTAAATGGGTGGAGGGGATTTGGTTTATATTAGATTTTTTTGGCATTTTCGATGAAAAGTGTTCAACATTACCTAAATTCTGTCCTCTCTTTTGTTTTTGTTTTAGATTTTGACATTCTGAAGAAAATTAGTTCACTGGATACATTAAATCTTCCCCTTTGATAAGTGTGAATCAAATGAACCGGAATCCTATCCATGGCCATCTACCTAAACTCTGAAAACGGTAACCTCAATTGTCGTTCGGCATTTTGAAATGAAAGTGGTCACTCTAATTCCATTTATCTCCTTAGCAGAGCCACTCCTAGTTTCCCGTTAGTTGAGCCACTCCCATCTCTGGGAACGCCAACCAGC